>JAGFPH010004801.1:12588-22619 GCA_018207615.1 Philaenus spumarius | reverse complement strand
GTCCATTTCAGAGGTATTAACTTACCGAGTAAACTATTTTAACACAACTTACGAATTGATGAAGCTCAATGTCCATTTCAGAGGCGTTACCGAGTAAATTAATTTAATACAACGTAACATGAGGAAACACAATGTCCATTTCATAGGTAATTACTGAGTAAACTATTTTAAAACAATATACGAAATGAGGAAGCACAATGTCCATTTCAGAAGCGTTACCAAGTAAACTATTTTAACACAACTTACGAAATGATGAAGCTCAATGTCCATATCAGAGGTATCGCCAAATCAACTATTTTAAAACAACTTACGAAATGAGAAAGCACAATGTCCATTTCAGAAGTATTACCGAGTTAACTATTTTAACACAACTTACGAAATGAGGAAGCACATTTTCCATTCTCTGTTTGAAGTTATTGTTAGTTAATGATGGATGTTGAATTTTATTATAATTACTTGTTCGAACATTTGCCATCATTGAAACAGTTGAACTATATGAAACAATAGGGAACTACCCCTTCCTGTTTGCCACGCCTAAACACCCTGGCCAGTTGTCAGTCTCACTCCAACTTGTCAACTAGACGCTTGCCATCAATTGCGTGTGCTTAGTGTTTGAACTGTGGTTGGTGTGTTTGACTTCTCAGTCTTAGCTCCGAGATGTATCACGTAGATATTTAAGGTTAGTAGTAATTTGTAGTTTTACTTTGTTCACTCTTACATAGGCCTAGTTGACTGGGTTTTTGTACCGTTAGTTTTAGTCACTTGAGGACGGGAATTGATTTGTATTCCCGAAACGTCGTGTTTGATAATTTAACACACAAATGATGGCAAATGTCCGAACATTGTTCATCTCAGAGGAATTACCGAGTAAAATATTTTAACACAATTTACGAAATGAGGAAGCACAATGCGCTGAATTATAGGTTAACGCCTAGGATTTTACCTAACTTTGGGTTATCGCCCAAAATGTTACCTAATTTTATGTTAACGCCCTGAATTTTACCTAATTTCAGGTCAACGTCCGAAATTTTACCATGTTTTCAAATTAACGACACAAATTTCACATTATTTTTATATTAACGCAAAAAGTGTTTACGATAACATAAGGTTGAAGTCACGTGGTCGTTCAATTAACGAACAAAATGTTACCCAATTTTTAGGTTAACCCCGAAATTTAACATTATTGGAACACTCTGCTAGTCGTGTCACAAATCGGTGCACAAAATTTTACGTAATACCTCAATCAAAGTCCAAATTATCACTTTAGGCCTAATTAAAATGTAGTAGGATTTTTTATATGTTACGCAATCATATGTCGCAAATCGGTGCAGTCAAAAATCGGTCATATTAAGCCATGAAAAACAATATGGGTCGCTGTCTGTCGCAACTCGGTGCAAAAGACATAGTCCCATAAGAGCCTATGTTAGTGATATCCTCTCGCACTGACTACTCTTGTACTTAACCTTAACCACAGACTATGAGTAATTCTATAGTCTGTGCCTCAACTGAAAGATCTATTGTTTTTACAAACGAATGATGGCCTTGTCGCGTATCAAATTTGCGGTTATCGAATTTCCATAGAAAAAATGAGTAATTGCAGTGGCCCTTATGGTAAGACCCAAGGTCGGAAGCAGCAAGTGAGCAGCGATCACGGTCCCCAGAACACTTTTTAAGATGTCATTAAAAATCATATATATATATGTGTTCGTACTCTAGCGGCCGCATTTTAAGTCCGATTTGGTTCAAATTTGGTACACATGTCGGTTGTCTACGTCGCTCGGACGAGTTCTTAACCAAAAAATCCAACAATCGGAAGCACGTTTTTTGACTGGAAGTAATTTTTTTTTGAGATTTTTCCTACGAGAATGAATTTGTTTTTCAGTTTTTTCTACAATATAAATTTAGGATGTCATTTTGCACATTTTGGTTTTTTATGCGACCTTATTAGCTCGCTTGGTTCCCCCAAAATCAATCAAAACGTAAAATACCATAGAAGTACCCGGTTCAAAGTCATGTGGTGGATTCTACCGCGGGGTTGGTGTGCGAAGCATGCAATGCTTTGTGTGTTGAAGACACTCCCAATACGGGGGTTGGCGTGCGAAGCACGCAATACATTGTGTATTGAAGATACTGCCAATGTGCGTAATGGCGTGCGAAGCACGCATTGAATTGTGTATTGAAGATTCTACCAACATGCGGAATGGCGTGCGAATCACGCAATGCATTGTGTATTTAAGATACTCCCAATATGTGGAATGGCGTACGAACCACTTTGCAGCTATTCAGCACTGTCGTGAATAGACCTATTTCCCAAATTGTTGGTTGAAACCCTAAAACGTAAGCCTATAAACTTAATTTTGGAAATTTGCTCAACTCACGTCAGCGGTTCAGCTGCGTGGTCGAATTATTTGCCATTTCTATTGAGTATAATCTTTGATTATGGACCTACTAACTATTAAGGTCTATAATGAAAGGTATAATCAACAATGTTTGCAATAGTAGGCCTATGTATTAACTTTAACACAGCCTACCTTTAAATTCAATACCTTCGATTTATATCAACCCTACAGGCTGCCAAACGACCGATTTTGTAAAGTTGTAAATCTTACACAATTTGTTGAGAACGAGTTACTATTAATTTGCTGAAGATTGACCACTTTGTTTGACACCAGTTTTGTTCCCTTATCGGGAATGCGAGCGGAACAAGTAATGGCGTAATGGTAACAAAAACTATTGTGGGAAATGTATTTCTATTTTCAAGATGGCGGAATGCAGTCGAACTGGTCTGTCTGTGTGTTAGTTGATCGACGTCACATGACGTCATCATTCATGTCGACCGTACGCAAACTGTTAGCAAAGCTTCTGCATGTCGCCAGACTTGTATGAAAGGTGCTTGCACCATTTTATTTTTGACCGAGCGAAGCGAGGTCTCCGTTTTAGCTCGACCGTTCGGCATTTCGTCTGTGTGTCTGTCTGTCTCGCGATTACGGCCAAACGCCTTGAACGATTTTTATGATTTTTTGCATGAATGTTCCTTATTCCTAGGCCAAGCGATGTATGTATAATGGTTTTGAATGTTCTAATCTACTATTGTTTAGGATCATCCGGACAAACTGTTTCTGAATATTAATTACAGGAATTAGATTACTTACTAGTGGCTTGTATATATATAGGCTATATTTCTAGGAGCAATACCTCTTCGTGATGGCCTACCTTTGCGAAGTGGTCTTCCATCGTTATTCATTACAGTAAAAAAGTACAGTTGAAATAATTTTATAATGTGTTTAATCATACAGCCTAAACTTTGATTTTAATTCTCACTTTGAAATAAAAACACAGCTACAATAACAAAACACATCACAAAACTGCACATTCAAGTGTTGTTATGATAGCTGAATTTTCCAGTTTCAAGATTTCAAGATTCAAGATTTTTTTATTCCACACATTTTTTACAAATACAAGTTACAGAATGACAACTAAACCAAAAATAAAAAAACTAAAAATATATTTTATGTTTATATACAATCACCTGTTTTTAACACTAAAATCACTTGATTTACACCTAAATATTCCCATGCTATTTAAACGGGAATTATTATATACAATCACCTGTTTTTAACACTAAAATCACCTGATTGACACCTACATATTCCCACGCTATTTAAATGGTAATTATTTTATTCCGTAACAAATTTTCGTGACACAACTAACAAAAATGAATATTTCCCCCCAAAACTTTATGCCCAGACCTCTAAAATGAGACCTCTCCCAGCTTTCTACGACCTACCGTTCGCTCACAATTTCATTTACAAATTTGGGCTTACGAAATTAGATTGTGTTATAGTTTGGTTACTGTAGCCCGTGCATCACTGAGGATGGCGACATTGTCGTTGAAACGCGTTTGAGGTTAGTAAACGTATTTATTTTGAGAATTTGTGTTCAGGTTTTATTCTATCGAAATTAGATATGTAAATGTAAGTCCCTCCCCAACTATATAAACTATACTATATCCTACTTTGAACCAGTGAAAAATAAATCATGCGCTTAACATCCAGGGGACAAATATTTCTAAGAAAATAAAATACTTTTAGATTTCAACTTAGACAAATGAACTTTCTAATTTAATTCATTGTCGAGGAATACACCTAAATATTTTATGCAGCTTCTTCAACTAAACACGCATTTTTCAAAAACTTCTTTCACACGTACAATTTATAAACGAACTTTGTAGCAACTTCCAAACTATAACAGGCGTTGTAATTATAATTTAATTCTTATTTAATACGTTGATTATTTTCTTCTAAAATTAGAATAGCATATGTTTTGGACAAATAGAATGCGGCCGGACATTCTAAAAACTGGAAATTTACTTAAAAAAGAAAGCTTTTGCTCAAATTGAAAGTTTTAAAATTAGTGGAGAATGTATGAGAACCGCAGTGAAAGGTCGAACATTTTAACCTGCGCTCAGCGCGACACCTGTTGCCCGACTTCCTGCACAACTGTTTCCGCCGGAAGTTCCTACAGGTTGAGGGGTGACGCTTCAGCGGAGAAATAATTTGGACTGGGATTCGTTAGAAGAAGTCGAGCGTGGATAGCGTGTGAGAAAAACTGGTAAAACACATGACGGAGGAGAGAAATGGGCGGAAGGACAGGGTCAGTCTGGAGGTTGGACAATAAATCTAGTTAGCGTTGGGACAGTAGCGGTAGCGAAAATCCCCGCTCGTTTACAAAATTCGAGTGGTTGGTTTCTCTGCGCGTTTTGGGGTGCTGGAATTTGAGGTTTGCAACCAAAATTTCGTGTAGAGTTCCGAGATGTTCGCAAAAAAACAGTGAAAATTATGCACTTTTTTCAGTTTTTTTGCCCATAACACCGAAACTATGCATTTTGGTCGTAAATACCACCCTATACAGAATTAACCCTCCAGGTGAAGAGTATTCCACTCTTAAGTGCTAAGCATTTTTAGTGCATCGGACGAAAATATTTGCATACATTTTAAATAAATATAATTTTGTATTTATATATGGTATCTATATATATAAAAGCCAAAACCCACTGACTCACTCATCACGATTACTCAAAAACTACAGAATGGATTGGAATGAAATTTGGTATGTAGCTTCCTCTAGGGCCATAGGTGCTCACTAAGAAAGGGTTTAAAAAAAAAAATCGAAATTTTAGGGGGTTTTGGGGGGGGATCAAAGTTATTAAAAATGACTTCTTCAAAACTACCGAACGGATTGGAATGAAATTTGGTATGTACCTTCCTCTAGGGCCATAGGTGCTCACTAAGAAAGGGTTTGAAAAAATTCGAAATTTTAGGGTGGGGTTTGGGGAGATCGAATTTGTTAAAAACCGATTTCTTCAAAACTACCGAATGGATTGGAATGAAATTTGGTATGTAGCTTCCTCTAGGGCCATAGGTGCTCACTAAGAAAGTGTATGAAAATTTTCGAAATTTTAGGAGGGGTTTGGGGGGTTCAAAGTTACTAAAATCATAATTTCAGATCTTTTATTATTATGACAATAGTGCTTTTATTATTTAAGATCTATATATATAAAAGCCAAATACCACTCACTGACTGAACACTTAAAAAGAATACAATTACGTTAAAAAGACTGAAAATACCAACCACCACGGGCAACGCCGTACGGGTCAGCTAGTATTATATATAGTCTCTATACAACATCGTGAATCAGATCACCGTGCACAATGTATAGCGGTTGTGTAGGCTATTGTGCCTCCGTTTTAGCTTGAACTCCTCTTTTTCGACCCTAGAGAATTCAGTGTCGTTTTCAAGAGAATACAATTTTTTCAAATCTCAAAAATGCCTCAAAAGTGCTTTTTTGGGGGTTGGGGGTCGTTTTTGGAAAATTTTCAAATATAAAGGTAGGTCGAGTGGTAAAGGTACCTCATTTTAAAGGTCTCTGTTCACTAATCATTTTGAAAAGTAAAAAATTATAGAATTCAAAAACGGGACAAACTATTTAAATTATTGCATTGTCATCGGTCCTTGATAAGTGTGCAAAGTTTCAAATCAATCCGACGTTTTGAAGGCGGTGAAAATCAAGTTTCCAGATAGATACATACCAAGCTAATAAAAGCGTGTTAAAAAGATTTAAATTATCTTATGCCTATGTACAGGGTGTTCCAAAACGTCCAAAAAGTAGTGTTTTGCAGCTAGTTATTATTGTTACCACATAGCATAGCCTACATAAAACAAATGTTTATCCTAGATTCTAAAGTATTTACTAAAAATATAATCAAACACTTATTATAAATCCCTTTATAAACAATAACCTCGAACAAATCAAACGTAAACAAATTGCAGCTTACAGCTGGCAATAGCGCTTACTAAAGCCGGGGACCGAATTGTCTCTTAGCGAGACGATAGCACTACAGCGGGGGATCGAATTGTCTCGTAGCGAGACGATAGCAGCACTTCGAGGGTTAAAGAAGACATAATTGACTATAGATTTCATCTGTAGTTTTTGAATGTAGGACCAACGGGTTAGGAGCTAGAGCAAGTTGCAAGGACCTCCTTTAAGCTGTCGGTCGTGGTACTTTGGTGTGATTTCGTTTTACATTATTGGGTTCTTACGGTCATGGTATTTTATTGAAAGTCAGGGAAACGAAAAATAGTCCGTGAAAGTTTGGGTACTTGTAAGGAAAGTCAAGACAATTTTTTCATATCATTGACCCCCGGTGGTGCAAAATATGAGATGTCTTTCTTTGCTATAACAAGCCGTTCAAACAATATATTAATGATAACATGTTCAGTAGTATGTTAAAAGTCTAAAAATTACTACAAAATTCCTATTTTTACTTTCTCCACCCTATACGTAGTATATGGAGAAAGTATTGTTTTCGTAAAAATGTTCGAATTTGAATTTTCAGTTGAATTATCTGTTTTGGTGCTCCCAGAACCCCAAAAAATTGTTTAGTGCAATTATCTGTGTTGGTGCTCCCTGAACCCAAAAATATTTTTAGTGGAATTTTTTGTTTTGGTGCTCCCTGAACCCAAAAAAGTGTTTTTAACGTGGTGTCTGTCTGTCAGTGTGTCAGTATGTATACACGACCAGAGGGGACACTATTGGTCCGATTTTCATGAAATTTGGTATGTAGGTACTAAACCCTAATATCTCCAGGCGTTTTTTTAATTTTTTGGAATTTTTAATTTTTAAGGGTAATTTACCCCAAAAAAACCAATAAAAAACGACAAAATTGAAAATTTCTCAAAAACGGCTCTAACGATTTTGATCAAATTTTCAGTATTTATAGTGCTTAAGATGCCAAACAAAATGACACCACCCACTTTTATCAAAACTTCGGCGTTTCATAATAATGGGGAAATGTTAAAAAATAAACAAGTTTATGTTGTCAATCTAGCATCACGGCGACGGCCGCACGGGGTAGCACAACGGTAGCGATGACGGCCAGTAATTCAAAGGTCGCGCGATCGAATCCCGCCTGGGACAATAACTTTTTTATACGATTGACGTAGGTAGAATATTATTTTTTTGTTTTGTTCTAAAAAGTAGTAAATAAAATGATTAAAAACAATATTATTTTGACTACAGTAAGTTGGGAGAAAGTTGTGTCAGTTAACTGATACCGTTTATTAAGTTAGCAAAGCGTGGTCTAATATTTCAGATTTTAGTTTTTAAGTTAAAATCTGTAGACTTATGCCTGGTCGTTAATAAAGTCTTTAGGTTCGGAGAGGATGTTAGAAACACTTCTTCGCAGTCCCTATCGTAACTCGTAACAAGAAATAACTCCGGGAAACAAATTTAAAAGCCAATTTACTGCGCAGGCGCGGTAATGAAATCGATGCAAAACCAGTTCCAGTTCAAGTTTGATGTGACAGTGGTCATTGCTCGTATCTTATTTCATAGTATTTGCTTGAGGATCGTGACCTTGGAATGTTTGCGTTATTAGTGGAACTGCGTATGATAAAATACAACTAGAATTAATGAATTGTAAAATAAGGATTTCCGTTGTGTATATCGGAGCTGTAGTATAATTTTTAAGCTATAAACTGTTAACTTTGTAAACGTATTTGTTTAATTAGTATTGCTTTAATCTTAAATGTTTACATTATAGTTCCAGCATACTGGATTTAAGTTGTGTATGTAGCAGGGTGGCGACGGTCTGGGAATGTCTTTTTTGTCTTTTCGGTAGGATGGAATGTATTTACTCGGACCTCTCACCTGAGAGGTACTGTGGGACTCACTCTGAAATAACCCACTGAACCATCCTTCCTCTCCCCGACCAGGCACTGGGGGTGCGTAGCAACTTCGAGGGAATTCCCTAATGGCTGCAAGGTGCAGTCTAGTACTTTGCTGAAACAGAAAAATGTGTTAACGGCATGAAGTAAAGAAATTCGCTACCCGAGACAGGCCAGCAACAAAACACTAAGACCCCTAAACAGCACTGGCCGAGGGACCCTGGAGCTCCGTTGAAGTCTCGTTCTCGAGTTCGGAAGTGAAGAATTGGCTGAAAAAGATGATACAGATAGTTAGCTCTAGATGAACACCAAGACCCGGGCGTAGACAGCACTGGCCGAGGAATCCTGGCGCTCCGGTAAAGTCGTTCAATGAAACAGGTAGAGACATGTGGAGTTAGCTCTAGATGAAATCGCTGCCCGCAGTCCAACCGACATCGGATTACAGGAGCCCCGATGAAGGCGTCCTCCGGCGTTGATGAAGTGTCCGTCCGTCACTTGTGCTTGATGTGCAGCGCTAATCTTCATAAACCATCCTCGGATCTCCAAGACCGTATGGGCCGTAGACTCCTGAAACTCTACGATGGAGGTGTATTCTCGGGTCCTACTGTGTTAGGGAAATCAATATTATGTATAATGTAAACATGGTTTTTCCATTCGTACCGCTATAGCTCTGCACCTCTGCAGTTCCTACCGAAAGGTTCTTCATGGATGGAGAGCTATATACCATGAAATAAACATTTATCAGGGTTGTCACCTTTTAAATCACTTATTAGTTGGACATTGTTTGGAAGGGTATACTGTTAGCAATGTTAGGTAAAATTTCGAGTTTCGAAAGTAAAACAGTTCAGTGACAGTAAAAAACAATTTAAAAGCAAAGTCGTATACTCTTAAAGCCCTCTAAACTAAGTAGCACTCTACCTACGTTTACTTTTGAACTTTCTAAAAAAACCACCTCCGACTTCAAAATATATCTTTTGGGCTACTGAGATTTGAAAATAAAATAAAACAGTCGTGGGACTGCCGAATGAAGTGAAAAATTTCATGAATATAGACAATATTGTTTATGCTATTTTAAATTTTTTAGATTTCAATTTTAAATGTGACAAGATGGAAATAACACAACTTACAAAATGAGGAAGCACAATGTCCATTTCAGAGGTATTACCAAGTAAACTATGTTAAAACAACTTACGAAATGGGGAAGCACAATGTCCATTTCAGTGGTGTTACCAAGTAAACTATTTTAACACAATTTATGAAATGAGGAAGCACAATGCCCATTTCAAAGGTATTACCAAGAAGCTATTTTAACACAATTTATGAAATGATGAAGCACCATGTCAATTTCAAAGGTATTACCAAGTAAACTATTTTAAAACAATTTATGAAACGAGGAAGCACACTGTCCATTTCAGAGGTATTACCAAGAAACTATAACACAATCTATGAAATCAGGAAGCTCCATGCCCATTTCAGAGGTATTACCATGAAACTATAACACAATCTATGAAATGAGGAAGCACCATGCCCATTTCAGAGGTATTACCAAGTAAACTATTTTAACACAATTTATGAAATGAGGAAGCACAATGTCTATTTCAGAGGTATTACCGAATAAACTATTTTAAAACAATTTATGAAATGAGGAATCACAATGTCCATTTCAGAGGTATTAGAAAGAAACTATTTTAATACAATTTATGAAATGAAGAAGCACAACGTCAATCTATGAAATGAGGAAGCACTTGTCCATTTCAAAGGTATTACCAAGTAAATGAAATGAGGAAGCACAACGTCCATTTCAG
>JAGFPH010004801.1:0-12578 GCA_018207615.1 Philaenus spumarius | reverse complement strand
AATACAATTTATGAAATGAGGAAGCACACTGTCCATTTCAGAGGTATACCAAGTAGACTATTTTAACACAATTTATGAAATGATGAAGCACAATATCCATTTCAGAGGTGTTACCAATTAAACTATTTTAAAACAATTTATGGAATGAAGAAGCACAATGTCCATTTCAGAGGTACTATACCAAGCAAACTATTTTAACCCAACTTACAAAATGAGGAAGCACAATGTCCATTTCAGAGGTAGTACCAAGTAAACTATTTTAACACAATTTATGGAATGAGGAAGCACAATGTCCATTTCAGAGGTATTACCATCCAAGTAAACTATACTCTGCTATATACACATGTGTACTATATATCGTAGAGCGTGACGGTAAAATCCGATTCACCGACCGCAAAATTTAAAAGGGGATAAAGGTTGTCACCCCAATAATTTGAAAACCCAAAATTGATAATAATTTGAGATTTGAGAACTTACTTAAAACATGGTCTGGTGTTTTAATATTTCATTTTTATTCATCCAGTAATGTGATAAACATGTTAACAATTTGTTTTTTATAATGTTATTATACTTGAATTAGCTTATAAAGAGGTAAAATGTAAGGAAGAGGGCCCCCGGAAACCTAAGTTAGTAAATTTGATGGTAACATTATGATTTTGCTTCCCCGTTCCCCAAAAATTGATTGTAGCGCCGTCTCTGAATAAATTTCAGGCCGCTAGTATTGCCTTTAGTGACGGATGATAAACTACATGGGCTTCCCAGATTCCGTTTTTAAATCACAGCTTTGATAAAATTTTACTGCGATATGGTAAATTGGTTCTGATATACCCACATATTTAGGTAGCACAACTGTGTAAAGCATTCACGCACAGATACTTAGTAAATGCAATCTTTGAACACAAAACGAGACTGAGCAGTGAGAACATCTCCGAAGGATCTACAGATATGCCTTGGTAATCTGAATAGAGATCTCAATGTATCTGTGCCCGTGCCATACTGTTTCTGTCAGAACAAGTTTGTACCGCGGACCGTTACATGGGACAGTTGGAGTGCGTGACCCGGCGTACGAAATCCCGCTTCTCTCGGAGCTCCAGTTTCATTGTTGACGATTTCACGGAGGCTTGTATAACATGTCCTCACGGTGTCCGCTGGGTGGTGTCAGATTCTTGACAATCGACAGTCGACTCTATCTGTTCGATACGGGTACGTTGTTTTCCACTTGTAATCTATAACTTTATCATAACTTGTATAAAAAACTATCGTGCTTTGTTTGTTGGTGTACAGAATTATCGTACAAGACAGATTTAAATTTCAAAACACCATAGTCCAAAGTTAATAATTTATGGTAGGCCTATTTTGTACATATCAAAATATTTTAATGTCACTAAAGGTAGATACAAGTTAATATTGTTTATTGAATTTTGATAGTAAGTGGGAAAATTGAAAAACAATTATCTAAAGCCAAAGGAATGTATTATTAAATTTGTTAACATAATAAAAAGAAAGCAGGTCATATTGGTGATTATTTTAACACAGCTTACAAAATGAGGAAGCACAATGTCCATTTCAGAGGTACTACCAAGTAAACTATTTTAACACAACTTACAAAATGAGGAAGCACAATGTCCATTTCGGATGTACTACCAAGTTAACTATTTTAACACAACTTTCGAAATTTGGAAGCACAATGTCCATTACAGAGGTACTACCAAGTACTCTATTTTAAAACAACTTGCGAAATGAGGAAGCACAATGTCCATTTCAGAGGTAATTACAGAGTAAACTATTTTTAAACAAATACAAAATGGGGAAGCACAATGCCCATTTCAGAGGTATTACCAAGTAAACTATATACTATTTACACATGTGTACTGTATATTTTTTGTACAAAAAGTCCCGCACTGGTTTAATATGTCGTATATAAAGAAAATTTGAAGGTAGATGTGATTGAGGAACCTACTCTATGTAAAAATACTATTTTATTAAGATATCAAAAAATTCATCCGCCATCTTGGATCCGCCATTTTGAATGTAACTTTTTTTTAATGGGAAGGTGGTCATGTGATACATCATTTCGATGTAGAATTTCAAGAGAAAACCTACGGTGAAATTTTCACATCGATATCTTTAACCGATTAAAAATTGCTGCCAAAAACAACGAAATCGTGTCTTACACAAAGATTACAATAATGGAATGTAATGAGTTAATATCTCTACTGTTAAAATAATTAACGTTCAATTTATTACCACTAAATGACCTCTGCACCCACAATCCAATTCACTCGCCCACGGAGAACTCCGTTCGCATCGAAATCAACCTTATCATAATTGTCGATTAGTATAAATGTTTAGTCCAACGTGACAATTAAGTGTGTGGGTTTTGCTCACAGGAGAGGCGGAGGAAAATGCTGTCCTCTAAACATACCTTCATTATTACTTTCCTCAGTAGACCTGCAGCACAGAGCAGTCTGGTATGAATTGTACGTACTTACAGTGTACTGAAGAGGTGGCCCAAATAGGTCTTTTAAAGATTCGGATCACTTGGATCCGTTCACCAATATGACCCGTTTATTCGGACCTATTTCATTTCCGCTTTTATATACAGTATACTTCAAGGGTACACATTATAGGGTAAATTTGGTACACATGTCGGTTGTCGACGTCGCTCGGACGAGTTCGTTAGCAAAAAAAAAATCCAATATTCGGAAGCACGTTTTTTGAAGTAACTATGTTTTGAGATTTTTCCTACGAGAATGAATTTATTTTTGAGTTTTTTCTACAAATATAAATGTAGGCTGTTATTCTGCGCGTTTTGTTTTTTACGCGACCTTATAGCTCGCTTGGTTCCCCCAAAATCGATCAGAACATAACCATAGAAGTACCCGGTTCAAAGCCATGTGGTGGATTCTACCGTGGGGTTGGCGGGTGAAGCACGCAATGCAGTGTGTGTTGAAGATACTCCCAATACGGGGGTTGGCGTGCGAAGCACGCAATGCATTGTGTATTGAAGATACTCCCAATATGCGGAATGGCGTGCGAAGTACGCAATGCATTGTGTATTGAAGATAATCCTAATATGCGGAATGGCGTGCGAAGCACGCAATGCTTTGTGTATTGAAGATGATCCCAATATGCGGAATGGCGTGCGAAGCACGCAATGCATTGTGTATTGAAGATACTCCCAATATGCGGAATGGCGTGCGAACCACTTGCAGCTATTCAGCACCGTCGTGAATAGACCTATTTCACAAATTGTTGGTTGAAACCCTAAAACATAGGCCTATAAACTTAATTTTGGAAATTTCCTCAACTCACGTCAGCGGTTCGGCTGCGTGGTCGAATTATTTGCATTTGTCATGATTTTATTAGTCTTTTGAAGCGTACAGATTTTTGCTATCGGTGAATCGGATTTTACCGTCTCACATTTTCTGAAACGCTCTATTCCTACACGCTCCAAAAAATAGACTAATTTTCAGTAACAAAAATAATGGGGGGGGGGGGGAAAGGGGTTTTATGAACACTCTTTTTATCTTGTCCGGCTGAGGACAGCAGATAGTAGTCGCGTACCTATTTAGGGAATATTCTGCTTAACGAAGCTCTAATTTGTGACAAACTACATTTCGGTACAAGCTCAAGAACTGCCTGAATACCGACATTCTTCTAGTTGGTTTCTTTGCGACTACCAATTTGCGGATACCAATCGTGAATTGCCATCTTAGTCAGCGTCCACGCGCCAGATGTTTAAACATCAATCGTGCTGCCAACTGAAAATAATTCTTCCATTTAAGGCCGCAGCAAATGCGACCAGTTGGTTTTATTTGTCGTTATGTTGGTAGCAGTTAACAAATGCGATCAATTTTCTTTAGTCGAGTGCAGACTGATTTCAGTATTTATCACGTGTGGAGATCTCAGTGGCTTTTGTCTTAATACAAGTTGATTGTGGTCTTCTGTAGTAATACACGAAGCGTAGCGATTTGTAAATAGACAGCGTAAATGGAATAATCCGCGGAGTTGCGGTTCGATCAGCGTCAAGAGTTCCGTAGGCACTAAAGTTTAAAGTTCCATAGTTCTTAGTGATAATTGGCGTTCTGCCTCTCTCGAAAGTGTCGTTTCAATATTTGCTAAGCTAACCAATGACGATAACCACTGGGAGAATAAATAATCGTTGGTGGGGGGCATCAGTTTACAAATAATTTGATATCTTTAAATAAAACCTTTTCAAAAGATACCAGACGATATTTTATTACAACAATTTTGCCCCCCCCCCCACCCCAAAATGTACAATATTTTGCCCGCCAAAATAGTAAAATGTGTTTACCCCTAAAAATAAAAGTAAAATATTTTCCCCCTCTGCCCACACGAAAAAATAATAGTAGAACATTTTTCCTCCACCCAAAATAGTAAAATATTTTTGTCCCCACCAAAAAAAATTATGGTTTTAGGCTAATTTTGGTTGTTGTAGACAATTACCAAGAAATTATGTTTTTAGTTTTTTGTCGGTAACTCGGTTATCCTTTGACCTACTGAAACTACAAAAAAATCATTTTGTCTGTCGTTAAAAAAAGAAAATATTTTGTTTCTTGTACATTTTTTGTAAAGTTAACGGTTTTCAAGATAGTTCACGTTAAAAATTTGTAACGGCCGCCATTTTGAAAATTATAAAAATAAATTCTTTGTGTTTGGTACACTTGTTAATCGTAACATTATAAAATGCTGATTCCAAATTTGAACTCGAATCTTATCTATTTCCAGAGTTACAGTGAGTTTTTGTAAAAAAACAAAATGACGGATTACGGCTAAACTAAGCCGAAATCGAAAAAATGTTATACTACATTTTCGACTTCTTTTTGCATGTAGAATCTGAATCTGTATAGTCCGCTACGCTTTACTGAATCACCCTGTATAGATACAGCTTCAGCTTCCCACAACGACGATGATCACATCGACGCTGCCTTCGTGTTTTCGTACAATTATTCTCCCGTTACACAGGTTCGATTTATTTAGTTGGAACCTGATCATGAAGGCGTTGGGGATGTTGTTTCACTTTCCCACAATACACAGGGCGTGCCGAAACTCGGCGCTAGGGAGAATTATGTCCCAGCGATGGGAAAGGAGCTGCCAAGAAATAAAGTGCTTACTTCAGAACCGACATTCCTTTGATGCGAGCCGACTCGTGTCTGAAGACTGGGAGAGTCGTAACGTAGAGGCAGTCATGAACAGTCACTACTCACCTTTTTTTAATGGTAGCACACGTTTCCAGTAGTTTTTATATTCGCGTTATTTGAGAACTAACTGAGGAAACAACGAGGGAATGTGTATTGGGTAATACGGGTAATGGTTGGAAACTGGGGGAATACCCTGTCATATTGAATCCGATTCCCATAAGAGCAATGCTACAGAATAAGACATTTTTTCCGTTAATCCGTGGAATAAATTAAAAAATTTGGTTTCATTTTGAAGTACTGTCATATACGGATGTAGATTGCTGAATACACTTTCAAAAACCGTTTTATTGTTTTCATAAGCTTATGATATAAATAGTAAACTTTATTAATTGTTTACTCAGTTGCAAAAACCATAGCAATCAACATCCACAATCTATTTTACTTTAAGAAAAAAATACAACTTTCGTTTTTTGACGAAAATAACACAAAAATATGCTTAAAAGTGAAGGTATGGTCAGGTTATTGAAATTGGTAGCCAACTTCGCCGTTTTGAATTTAGGGACCCGAGCCTTAATGAACAACCTATTAAAAATAAACCTTTTTCGAGACGAGGTCTCCTTACATATAGTGAAGGAGAGAGATAGTAATGATAGTATACCCAAGCGTTCGGAATCAGAAACGCGTTACTTGGCGAGACGTTCCGTGCGTCATCAGCTCATTTAATCCCAAGATTTACTATTCTTTCTCTGCGTCTGCGCGTCCGAGCTTACCCGAGAGTAAACCGGAATTAGCCGAACTTGCGTTAGGTGAAGCGTTCCGTGCGACGTCAGCTCATTTAATTCGCAAATTACTTTTATTTGAAAGGTAATTAAACTTGGAATGTGGGTGAGCTTTTTATATTTTTGATATTTACATTATTGAATAAGGAAAAACATGGCAAACTTAGATTTTTGGTTAAATCATATAACAAATTTAGTTGAAAACAAATTTAAAAATACTAAATGATATCCACATTCGAACTGTCCTGACCGTTAAAATTACATATTCAGAATCATTTTCTGATCATTATTACTCCAGTAATCTTGTTACGCGTTTGACACAGCTCTTAAGAGAGTTGAAATTCAAGATGGCGGATGGGTCTGCCGAGCCTTAATTGAAACTAAATAATTTAAAATGTGTAGGCCTACAATCTCATTTAGCGAAACTGTTAAGTCGTGCTAATTCCATATTAAATATTTAGAGGTCTTGACTGCCTTTGAAAAGTTAGTTTTTACAGCTCAAATTTTTGACCAAGAATTTCTGCTGAAACAAAAATCAGCTGCCGCATTAGTTCCCTACGCTAAAATATTATTTTGTACGTTATTTTTTATCTATGTATATAAAAGCGAAATACCACTCACTCGCCCACTGACTCACTCATCACGATTTCTCAAAAACTACCGAACGGATTGAAATGAAATTTGGTATGTAGCTTCTTCTAGGACCATAAGTGTTCACTAAAAAAGGGTTTTAAAAAATTCGAAATTTTAGGGGGGTTTGGGGGGTAAAAATGACTAAATCACGATTTCTCCAAAATTACCGAACGGATTGGAATGCAATTTGATATGTAGCTTCATTTAGGGCCATAGGTGCTCACTAAGAAAGGGTATGAAAAATTTCGAAATTTTAGGAGGGGTTTGGTGGGATCAAAGTTACTAAAATCATAATTTCAGATCTTTTATTATTATGGCAATAGTGCTTTTATTATTTAAGATCTATATATATATAAAAGCCAAATACCACTCATTGACTGAACACTTGAAAAGAATACAATTACGTTAAAAACACTGAAAATACCAACCACACGGGCAACACCGTACGGGCCAGCTAGTAATTTAATATTATTTAAAAGAAGGAAAGAGGCAAAATTTGATCTAGGGACAATCCATTACACAATTTTTAGTTGGGATGGTGTGAGGGGAACGGAGGGTTTTGGGTATTTGTAAATACATTTTCTAAGTTCAATTCGACGGTGAATAACATCAAATTTTGCACATCTCTTTCCTTCTTTTAAATAATAACTTACGAAATAAAGTTTTTGAGCTTGGAGAACGAGTGCGTCAGCTGACTTTCATTTGGTTTCCACAGAAAGTCTTGGTTTTTAAAGGGCTTTCCAATGATGTGTTACAAGATAGGGGTTGCCATTTAAAAAAATTAAGTTGCCCCTTTACCCCCTCCTCCCCAACATTTTTAATCCCCTTAAACACCAGAATTTTTTTATAGTAGTTATTGTAGAGGTTTTACGTTGATACAGCAATCTATTTAAATTATATCGAGGTGTATCAGGACTTATTTTACACTCTGTATATGACTTTAGGAAAGCATCAGGCGGGACAGAAAGGGGAATTCCGACTATTCAATGTCAGCCAGTCATTGTCTTTAATGTGGCATTTTGGGATAACTAAGAGGTTCTTGGAAATTTTGATTACGTTTTTCTCTGCCACAGAATGATCCACTCGGTACTTAGTTCCATACGAGCGAAAAAGCTGCAGAGAAAATAATGCCGACTAGAATCTTTTTAGAGGAATTACGGTTGATAAATTGTCACTATGAAAACCATACGTCTTTCATACAGCTCGGTGCAAAGTAGCTTAATCGTTGTAGATAGCTTCGTATCTGAGGGGCTTGTACCTGACTCCAAGGCACAAGGTCACCGGTTTCAATCGGTGTGACGACCTGGATGTTTCTTTAGTTGCAAAAAAGATCATTTAAGGCTTTACCGGATTACACATCTTAAGACGCAATTGACGCACGCCAAAAACATAGCTCCCCTTGTTTTCAAACCGACCTGAGTAGCGTAGCACACGTAATAGTAAGTACCGGCCGCTACGTTTCGGTAGCTACTGTTCGCAGGCGTCGCTTGCTTAGCTACACTCAATTCCACGTTCACCTTGCAGTACAGGATATAGTCATGCTACTACCATTACTAGGAACATCACGTTTATTGTCATGCGGGTTGCGTCAACTGTCCGAGCTTTGCGTGGGAATTCATGGTTTTATCGAATTTCCATAGGAAAAATGAGCTATTGCAGTGGCCCTTATGGTAAGACCCAAGGTCGGGAGTAGCAAATGAGCACCGATCATTGTCCCCAGAACACGTTTTGGGGTGTCTTTTGAAATTCTATCTATGTGTTTTATATGCTGCACTCTAACAGCAGCATTTTAAGTCAGATTTGGTCCAAATTTGGTACACACGTTGGTTGCCTACGTCGCTTGGGCGAGTTCGTTAGCCAAAAAAATCCAACAATCGGAAGCACGTTTTTTGACCGGAAGTAACAATTTTTTTAGATTTTCCCTACGAGAATGAATTTGTTTTTGAGTTTTTTTCTACAAATATAAATGTTGGATGTTATTCTGCACATTTGTTTTTTTTACGCGACCTTATAGCTCGCTTGTTTCCCCCGAAATCGATCAAAACGTAAAATACCATAGAAGTACCCGTTTCAAAGCCACGTGGTGGATTCTACCGTAGGGTTGGCGTGCGAAGCACGCAATGCTTTGTGTGTTGAAGATACTCCCAATACGGGGGTTGGCGTGCGAAGCACGCAATGTTTTGTGTGTTGAAGATACTCCCAATATTCGGAATGGCCGAATGGAAGTCTGTATTTCTACCGCTGAGTTACAGGAGCTCGATGCATTATGCTCATCCATGCTTTCACAGGATGTGATACTGAAATTGAAGGATTGAAATTATATCATTCGTAACGTAATGTGCCATAAATGTTCACAAAACGTAAATTAAGTGATTATGTTGACGTATGACATTATATAAACTAACTCAACTAAAGCGAGAAACAAAACATTTTTCCATCGAAATTGCGATATAATAGTAATAATAAAATAAAATAATATACTGAGGCGAAATACACAATAATTTTACTTTCTACGAACGCTTATATAACTCAACTACAGCTAGATAAGAATTGGCGAGAGTAGACCGTATGGGGAACAAATAATAAAGTATTCCAATGCAAAGGAACGTTTTTTTTCCGAAAATTACCGATTTTCGAGAGAGTATATCTCATTAACGGTTGCGGATAGCAAAAATACTATAGGAATAAAAATGTAGAGAATTTTGTCAGCTTTAATTTCATATACGTATATATTTTTTGTAGGACCAACCCCTACTGAGATATAGGCGAAACATCCAAAAACGGGACCTTTAACCCCCCTTCCCCCCTCTTCCGGCACCCCTAGGGTCAAGGACTTTTAGTATGTTATACTACTAGGTACCCCAAACAATGTGCCGTAGTTGGTCTTTTCGCTTATTGACTTTCCTTCTAGAATCATTCGTTGACTGGGCTATAGGTATTACTAGCCTATAAACATATAAACAGAAATTGTTTCTCACGTAGCTCGCGGTGTGAATTGTCACAGAGCTACGCAACCAGTGCCTTCTCCCTGACAACAATCGTCAAAGTCAATCTAGTTTGGATGCATTTCACTAAACCGAAGACAATCCTGAAAATGCAGCTTCAAATCGTCGAACTGTTTTATCGTGTGTGTTATTTCATTCAATAGAATAATTACAAGGACGTCCAGAAAGGGGCTACCAACAAAGAGCCACAGCGGTTACGGATCACATGTTCGATTGTAGATAATCGGCCTAACGGCGCTAACTGTCGACGTGGCATGTACGATTAATTAGAAACATTGTGTAATGATTTTTAATTGCTGTTAGGTTGGTATTGGCCTCACGTCACGGATCAGGCGCCATCACCGGATGTACATTCGGCGGAACTGATTGAACGCCGCGTCCTGTGCTGAGACTTGAGAATTATGGGAAAGAACTTTGGCGCAGGTTCATTTCGTCTGTGCTTTATGATTTTTTTTTCGTAAAACTTTCGTAAAAAAAGTTCCTAAGAACATAGGTTCGGAAATGTTTCGTTTTCCAGATATCCGCCATTTTGTTTTATTTTTACAAAATAATTCATATCTAGAGAAAGGTTTGACTGATTAGGTTCAAACTTGGCACGAAGTTTAACCTAACAATGGCCTAGCTCAAGAAAAATAAGCGATTATATCCAATAATGCGTTTCAAAATGGCGGCTGTTTGAAAGTTGCAAACCTAAATTACTCAAAACGCGTACATTTTAACAAAGAATGTCAAGACACCTTTTTTGTAGCCCTTTTAATTCCCTATAGGACGGTGTAACTGTCAAAACAATCGGATGAAGGATAATAGTTGAGTTAAAGATAATAACAGCAAATGTACCCAAAATATTGTTGTTTACTGTGTTGGTACAGGATAGGATGCTGAGTTGAACAAACCGTTTATTACACATGATTTTGAGCTTAGGGGAACAACTGGAGGCTTATCCAATAATCGGTTCCAAACTGGAAACGATTTAATAATTTTAAATCAAATAAACGTAAAAAACAGCATTTTCGATCGAATCGTTTGATCAAATTCGTTATTTTCATTAAAGTCTTTATTTATCTTATTAAGTACCGTGCAAATTTCATCTCAATCGGTTCAACCGTTGTAGAGATACGAGTTAGTTTTGTTAAAAAAACAAATAGGAAAACTTTCCGAAAAAAATGTATTCTATTTTAATTAATTAAAATTAATAAGTAGGTCTAAACTATTTTCTAGGCCTAACCTAAAATTATTGTATAAATTATGTTGCCGTTAAGGCAATTAAAGTAAATTAAATATACATACAATAATTTTAGGTTAGGCCTAGACTGATGAACCAACATTTTATGTTTATTGAATGTATTTCAACGCTTGACGATAATATCTGAACTACGCCGGACGGAACCGATCGTCTTTTAATATAAATTGATGAACCAAAACACGTTTCTTGAATGTATTTACTTTCATTTCTATAGCAACCAATTTGATAAAGCTTTTTCGTTACGCGTATTTTA
This sequence comes from Philaenus spumarius, assembly GCA_018207615.1. Taxonomy (NCBI): domain Eukaryota; kingdom Metazoa; phylum Arthropoda; class Insecta; order Hemiptera; family Aphrophoridae; genus Philaenus; species Philaenus spumarius. Next base: position 1,500 of record JAGFPH010004801.1, on the reverse strand, counting down.
TACTTGTCATTGCCATAGCAACCGATTTGGTAACGCTTTTTCGTTACGCGTATTTTATATTTGTCATTGCCATAGCAACCAATTAATAACACTTTTTTTCGTTACGCATTACATTTTATATTTTTACCTCCTACCTCAATCCGCGTTGAGGAACTTCGTTCCGAAAATTTATTTTATTTTTTGTAATCTTGACAAACCATTTCCAGTAATTTGGTAGCTTACTCCATTACACCCTGTATAAGGAGGAACTTACTAGTTTGATTGAAACTATCAAAACCAAACATTCACCATCTTGCCCTACAAATCAACTCACAACTCGATGAATCAATTCCCGTTTTCTCGGAAACAGAACCTGTCACACGCCATCTAACGGTAAACGCTATAAACACATGTTACCACTTTGTCCGGTAATAATTACTCAAAGCAGGTTTCCACTACGCATGCGCGCTGGGCACGTTTCTCTGTGTGTAAAGCCGACTGTTGGTATTAACGAGTTAACAGTGTCTTCGCGAGTGTTGTAGTTACGCGGTAATTCAGTCACATTATTGCAAATCTCGCCGAAACTTATGATACTCGAACGTGGCAAAGTTGAGCGTTGTTAAATTGTGCGTGAACTTTATCCATTCAAAACTGTATAGTCTGGTCGCTAGAGGGGTCCAAACCTAAATTAAATCAGGTAGTTTTGATTTTTGTGTATGTTCTTTGGGATTAAAGAGAGAAAATAATAAGTTTTCGTCATCCCACCCATCTGCGTTTTCCGCCATCTTGAAAAAAACACCTAAAATGTCACCTTTTCCTAAACGGTGCATCGCAGCCAAATTTGCTCCATATTCCTTCTTGTAGAAGACAAGATTTCCTCCAAGAATCACTATTTAATTTGGTTTCCACGACCAATAGCAGATGAGGTACATATCGCAAAGTAGGGGTAAAATCGCAATTCCAGCAAAATTGTCATTTTCCGTCTCTTAGATCCAAAGTTACTGGTCGTGCCAAACTGACCTGGAGGGTTTATGACCACCTATCCGCAATAGAACCTTTTACAATCCTATTAGCGACGCTTCCTTGCACGCCCTAGTTCAATATTAAAGTAAAACTAATTATAATGTAGCCTACTGATTCACGAGTTCATATTAAGAACAACGATGTAACAGACATTTGTGTTTTTGGCCCATTTCAATCGGAAAAGGTTTTAATAGAGGAAGTTTTACATTTTTGGTTTATTGCGCTGCAGAAAAAGATGTCCGATTGAAACGGGCCAAAAACAGAAACGTTCTTTACATCGTTGTTCTTAATGTGAACTCGTGAATCAGTATATTCACATTATAATTAGTTTTATTTTAATATTGAACTAGGGCGTTCAAGGAAGCGTTGCTAATACAATTGTAAAAGGGTCTATTGTGGACGGGTGGCCATAAACCTTTCAGGTCAGTTTGGGCTGCCTCAAGTTGGTGTCGTGCCATCTCGTCCAGGTGCTACCTCATCCAAGTGCCATCTCGTCCA
>JAGFPH010004800.1:94137-111262 GCA_018207615.1 Philaenus spumarius | reverse complement strand
GGGGCGAAGCCCTTAACATACATTGAGCTCATTTTAAGGGAAGCACAACTTCAGAGTGAGCTCTGTAAAATGACACCAAAAACATCAAAATCGGTTAAAAACTCTACTCACAAAATAACCCCTAGCAAATTAATTATGTAATATATAGATTCGGAATTATCTGTTCACAGCTTCATTGTCAGGTTGTAAACAATTTGAAAATACAAACACAGCACGTAAATCATAAACTGGCAATAATTAAAATTATTTTAATATTACTTTGTCAGTAGTCGGCTCTACAAGCCTCACAACTACTCCATTGTATCAGCTCCCCAACAATCCTATTATTTAGGAACGCGCAGTAAAAAAACAAATTGTGGCTGAAATGTCATACGCTCGACAGTCATCATGGTGAAAACGCCGGACACGCCAAGTTCCGAGTTTCCGCAACGCCTGGCACAAAACTCCTTGCATAAAACCAGCCTAACCTATTACATAGTGATAATTAATAAATACTAACAGTAATGATGATGATAAATAGTAATAACGAATAATAAAAAATATATAAAGACATGTAAAATCGTGTAGAGTATTTTATAGTTCCTTTAATTCACGAAATTATTTTTTAACATCTCAGATATTGAGGAGGACGTAATTACAAACCTCAGAAATTTGGGGGGGACGCGTCCTTCCCCCACCCCCGGCGATAACCCCCATGGCAGAGGATACGAAAAGTCATTAAATTTTCGTATAAAATTTTACACACGAACGACAAACGCAAACCAAAATAAAACTAGTGTGCCAACCAAAAACACTATTACAAGACTAATTTTCTTTTATAAAGTAATTTTATAACTTTTTATACTTAATAATTCTGAATAAGTAGTTCCAGAATTGATTACAGGTACTGTGCCATAGATGTGCACAAAACGAAAATTATATGAATAATATATTGTCTTTAAAACAATTGAAATGAAATAAACTAGGTCTAACCTAAAATAATTGTGTTGTTAACCTGGCCCAACCCAACACAAGTCCCCTTGCCCTTGCATAACCTAACATTGTGTTTTTAAGCTGATTATCCTAATCCGAATGTGCTATTCCAGTGAGAATGAACATATATATTTTTGTAGGTCATAGGTTTATATTTTTCTAACACATAATTTTTCATACAAAATGCCATACAAAATATTTCTTGGTTACTAAAAAGTAGTTATCATTAATTCCATCCAAGGTCTCTAGAAAGGAAAGGTTACCTCATTCGGGAAATATCAAAAAAGTGGAGTGGGGGCTGTGACGTAGTACTTAGTATACCTAGACAGTGATCAAAGCTATTAAAGCTCTGTCGTTTACGTTTATACGCGTTAAATTAGTGTATATAAAGTGTTTTAGAAGTGTAGTTAGAAGAAATATATTATTTAGGCCTACAATGAATAGAAAATCAATTAATAAACCTAAAGGTGGTTCCATTTGTGCGGTTGCAACTTGCAAATATTATTATGCAAAAGCAAAACTAGAAGGAAGAACTGATATATCATTTCACAGGTAGGCCTAGATATTTTTTGTTTCTATTGTAATAGTAAATAATATAATACCACTTACTCATATAAAATGTTATTATAATTTTCTTTTGTCTTAATATTTTGATTTAAAAGTAGTTTCTGTGGCTATCTTTTGCATTAAAATTGTAGAAAATAACTTTTTGTTCAGTATGCTCACCTGGTGACTTGAAGCTTATTAAACCCCATGAACTTCCCACACAAAGCGTGTTAAAAAAACAAACAAATATACTAATATATTTTATTTACAGTTGATGCAAGGAATGTTAAATATAGGCCTACATATTCAATAAAAATACTGCTACCCAATTAAATAAACTCCATACAATTTATATGTAGGCTATCATAGAGAGATACATTTTAGAATGCTATTTTATTAATTCTGATATATTTATCTTTTGCTTGTTATTTACAAATTATTTTAGGTTATTCACAAATTAATAATGTTTACAAAAACAATCAAAATAATTATGCTACCAAAACAAAACATGTATACAAATTGGTGTGTAACCAATTCCTAGTAATCGGGATTTGTTCGATATAATTTTATTTCATTTTATTTTATTTTAGCAATTCAAAAAATATTTCTTACAAGTTCTTACAAAATTACTTACAAGTACAAGTAATTACGTTCTTTACCGACACAAAAAAAAGTAATTACGAGGATAAGTTTATTTTTGTAGTTTAAAATAAATGTTAATAGTAAGTAAAAAGAATACTTATTTAAAATACAAGTAAAACAAATACTTGTGGTTCATTCACTTAGTTATAAGTATTTATTTACAAAAAGACAAGTATAAGTATTTAGAATGATGTATTCAATTTAGCCTTTATAGTGTTTAATTTTTGTGTCATACTTATATTTAGCTTTCCAAAGAATACTACTTATCAGAAGCAATGGATACAGAAATGCAAACGAGCCCCCAAACCCCCCTAAAATTTCGAATTTTTTCAAACCCTATCTTAGTGAGCACCTATGGCCCTAGAGGAAGCTACGTACCAAATTTCATTCCAATCCATTCGGTAGTTTTGAAGAAGTCGTTTTTTAATAACTTTGATCCCCCCAAACCCCCCTAAAATTTCAAATTTTTTCAAACCCTTTCTTGGTGATCGCCTATGGCATTAGAGGAAGCTACATACCACATTTCATTCCAATCCTTTCAATAGTTTTGAAGAAGTCATTTTTTAATAACTTTGATCCCCCCAAACCCCCCCTAAAATTTCGATTTTTTTCAAACCGTTTCTTAGTGAGCACCTATGGACCTAGAGGAAGCTACATACCAAATTTCATTCAAATCTGTTTGGTAGTTTTTGAGAAATCGTGATGAGTGAGTCAGTGGGTTTTGGCTTTTATATATATAGATTAAAATGTATTATCGTGATTGCATTTTTTTCTTTTTTATTCTGTAAAAAATATTAAATACAATTTTAATGACTGCTTTTTAGTTATATGATTTAAAATGTATTACCAAGATAGCTTTTTATTTTAAATTTTAGTTAGTAAAAATATAAATTAAATTTTGTATGATTATACTTTTGTTATTATTGTAAATTGCAAATTAATGACATAAACATAATGTTTTTGAAAAGGTTAAGATATATTCTTACAATTACAAATGTTGAAATGTGTAACTTAAGTATCATTTAAAAAAACTGCAACCCCAAAAATAGTTTAATACATCTATTTTTAAAAAAATGAGGTGATTTGTACGACGAAACATACATCTTTCATGGTAGCGCGGTGTTTTTATACTATAGATGACGTCACTGGACAGGGAACGGGTCGAGGGGTTTGAGTTTGTTTACATGACTATGAGGTAACCTTTCCTTTCTAGAGACCTTGAATTCCATCAAGCTTCTTCTTTTCCCTTTCCCACTGTTTTCCTCTTAGCGTCAAAATACGAATTGAGAATTTGAATACTTATAATAAATTTAAATTAATTAGGTCAAAAACAAGCTGAATTTTGTTAGGTACTTTACAACAAAATTAGTCGTACTAATAATAGATAATTTTGTAGAAACTTTATTAGTAGGTAGGTAGCAGCACTATACGAGATAAATATTATTCCATGATCAGCAAAGTTCAATATAAAGTCACAGGTAGCAGCACCTTACAGAACAATTGCAAGTAAAATTTATTTTGCTTTTATACTAGGCTACATAATTATTAAAACATCAAATTACGTGTTTAGCTATAACCGTAACAATAAAGTATCTTCCAAAAACGAGTATGACATGTATGTTATTCAATTATCATTGTTAAAAATTAAAACAAACGAAATGTATAAGAATTTTACGAATTAAGTTGTATAATCGTTTATAACAAATACATCGATACACATTGTACCCTTATATTATAATATTCTGTGGTATAGGATAACTCATACTTTTAAAATTATATAAAATATATTATACTTTTGTACTTAAAATACAATCAGTACTATATGCTTTATCAGTATATTATACTTTGTACTTCCAATAGTTTGAATCTATATATTCATAAATAATTCTAAATTATATAGTTGTAATAAGTTATGTTTAGTACATTTTACTTGTCCTTACTATAGTTATATGTTATATAGGTAAGTTATATTATTCTCATCATATGCATGCATTATACTGTACTGTAATACATAGCAGAGCATAGTTGGTCGGTATTTTTTCGTCTTCCTATCTTTGAGCTTTGAGTTTCTTGTTTCTGTAATTATCTACTAATCTAATCTGTGACTGTCAAAGTTTGTAACTTTGTATGCTTGTTTTATAGCCTAACGTAAATAGTCGAGAACGTTAAGTTAAAAGTTAATTATCTATTTAAACTAATTTAAAATGTCTATAGAAATTGAATCTGCAGAGTAAGTATTACAGTGTACTTCATGTAAAATTGTAGTAAACCACAATATTACCACTTATAGGCTACGGCATAACATACTTTAGCTAGGTTATGTTTTTTTTAATGATTTTGTGCATTTTATGTGTTTAATAATAAACATTGCTTTTCAATAATAATTTTACTTCAAGATTCTTAAAGTGAAGATATTCTAGTTTTGTCCATTATATTACTTTACATTGTGAAAGCTCGGCGTTAATGTAATGATTTAGGCCTAGGTGTAGGCTATGAAGCCTAGGCCTAGGCTACTTTCTATTTAGATGCTTGAACAACCAATCTTTTTTATAATCTAAAAAAATAAGTTTAGTCTAAAGGTATATACATTTTTGATAAAATTCAGAATAGGCCTACACGTCCCCTTCATATTACGGAATGGGTGCCAACTACACTCGATTCCACGTTCACCGCGCAGTACAGATCTTACGAGAGAATAGACATGCTACTACCATTAGAGGGAACATCACGTTTATTGTCTTGCGGATTGTGTCAACTGTACGAGCGTTGCATGGGAGTTGATGTTTTTTAGTTGGCTGATACCGCTGAGACTGTCGTGATAACATGGCTTATGGGCGCTCTGTACTGCACGGTGAACATGGAATCGAGTGTAGAGTGTTACAGACATAAGTTTTCCATGTTTTGAGAATTATGTAGTACAATTTTAATGAAGTTAAAGCTACCATGATACAAATTATGTTATCTTGATATGTATTTATTTAGCTATTTAATAAATGTAGTATTTAACTTAAAAGTAAATAGTTGAATTAGTCATCACTTTATTGAAGCAATACTGTATTGTTAGTATACTGTCAAAAATACACTAAATATGTTTTGACAGTTTACTTTCACTCTTGCAGTGAAATAGTTCAGTTTACTATTTTATTATTTATAGAAATTGTATTTTTTGAAAGAAAGAAATACTTATATGGCTATATAATAGGCCTATACAGCTACAGTATATTACAAGTTAACCTTATCTAACTTGTCATATAATATGTTTTTATCTCAAAAAAACCTATTCCTATTGTAGAATTAACTTTTTGTTTGAACTCAGCCTAATTTGAGAACGGTGAGGTATCTGATGTATTTATTAGTTAATTTGTTTATTCAGAGTTGTAGTTCTTTTAGAAATGGCTGCATATTAACCATCATAATGTAAAAACATTGTATTTGCGAAGTATTCTGTAGATTTCTTTTGCACTATAAGGGTTTTCAATTAATTTAAATATAATTATAAAATTAATATAATTACCTAATTTATATCCGTCTTGTGACTTTGTTTGTCTTAATTTTAAGACGCGCTTCGGGCCCGTGGTCCCATCTTCACTTTATTCTTACTCCGTTGGAGGTCGTTATATTTTAAAATTGTTTTCAATTGTTTTCTAGCGTTTATATTATTGAATTAGTGTTGTAGTGTTTAAATTTACTGTTAAATTAGTAAAAAGAGAATAAGCAAGATAATATACAGGCTCTATACCAAATTATTTTTGTTATTAATATCTTCCAAAATAGTCTGTATGGTTTTATATTTTAATTAAAATCATAAAAGGCCTCATGGAAAACAAATTTTCTACTACCACAGGTATTTCTTAAGCTATAAATATGTAAATAGCATTATCCTACTTTGTTACTTTAATAAAAGAACAATGAAATGGTAACCTTAGGCTATTAAGTATTCACAATTATTGGTAATCATATAAGCTGTAGAAAATATGTTTGACCAAGATTATATTTTCTACAATAGAAATAAATAAAATTAGGCTTAATACACTAGTAAAGATGAGTGTTTTGTTTTAGTGTGGTGCGTCTGATTCAACAGTATTTGAAGGAATCAAATTTGATAAAAACTCTGCAAACATTGCAGGTAAGCAAATGAATTACAAATTTATTTTTTATTAAGTAATTTAGGCCTATAATGTAATTTCTCTAGATTGTCAGTTTTTTATTTAGGCTTATTTTTAAGTAATATACTTGTATCAAATATAATCAATCACCGGTCATCAAGCTCCAAAAGTATAGCTACACCATACCTATTTCAGACGTGTTTATTTATTAATCTGTTATTTAAATAGATTATTATAAAACTGTCAAAAATCTTTCACGTTTACCTATGAAACATCAAAATCTGGCCTCAAGTTTACTATTCAACTAGGCTAACCTATGACAACAGAAATGCAAGAATAATAATAAAAAGAAAAACCTAAAAAGTTTTAACCCTTACAGTGCCAGTCATTTTTTTGCATGCACTGCCCAAAAGTGCCAGGCATTTTCTCCCATAATGTACCCACCCAAAAGTGCCGACCTGTTTTTAGCGAATTTGTAAGGGTTTCATAAAAAAGCTGTATTTTGTTATTTGATAAGATATCATCATGATTTTTGCTTTGTTTTCCTTCTAATAAATCTATTAATAATATCTACTACTCTAAACACTTTTATAACACACAAAAAAATTTAGAAAAAATAAAATTGCGTAACGTACCAAAATGTTTTGATAAAATTTCCACTTTGTATGAAGAAAACAAAAGAAGAAAAAATATATCACTTGAAAACTTACACATCACTTTAAGACACATTTTGTTCTATTCTTGTGTTCAAAATTTTAGCCCAATATCTTGATAAATAAAAATGTTACACTACTTTTTTGAAATGAGTAGGCCTACGTTTTAATGTTTTTTTCATAAACTCTAGTAGTATTAGTAGGCCCTAGCCTAAAACATAACTTTAAAAAAATTTGATATTTCAAAAATATTTAACACATCAAATAAAAATAACAAATTAGTAAAAGAATAATTATGAATTGAAATACTTAATTGTAAAAAAATACTTTTGTGATTATTACTACCACTTTCAGACACAGAAATATCAATCACAAAATTGTCCTCAAGTTACGGTATTCTTCCTCCCACTAAGTTTCTCACGGTATTCTCACTCAAGGGTGATCTTGATCGATCCCATTACATACATTTAAACATTTTCAGAAATCCAAAACAATCAGACATAACCTACGTACAGAATATGAAACTAAACAAAACAAACAATGCATCAAGACTGAAGCGCAAAGATTAATTGTGAAGCAGCTGACTTGACAATGCCCAGCCAACTCGATTTAATTATCACTCTTAGTATCGATCTGTACATCGATTTTATATACTATATAATACGTAAAACAGAAAGAACTATTCTTTCTTAGCAGATTGATATAAAATATTAACAATAATAATAATTTTTTTATTTTTTATGATTTTTTTCCTAACGTCCGGCGTAATCGGACGTTGGCATTTCTCGCACATTTTCAAACGTCCTGTCCAAGCGGACGTTGGCACTTCTTGCATGTTTTGAAACGTCCGGTTAAACAGGACTTTGGCACTGAAAGGGTTAACCTATTGTATTTAGTCACAGTATACCTGTATTCAACATTTAACAGTAGAATGTAAAACAACTTCGTTGTCTGCAAAAATATTAGGCTAGGGTCGAATAGTAAACTTACGCCAAAATTTGTAAAGATTGTTACTTTATATTAGAGGTTTCTTGAGTTTTGTAACAAAATCCAACCTAACCTGTTGTTATAGGTCTTTGTTGAAAATTTATCGTTTTCTGATTAAAACGACCAACTCCATCGAGTTTTTTATTGTTTTGCAGGTATTTTATATTCAAATAAACGCACCAAATTAGCAATTTTGATTTAGACGCTTTTGTTATGAGATAGGCTAGTGTAGCAAGCCTCCATTAAAATCTTTAAAAATGTGTAATTATCCACCTGTATGTAAAATATATAACTAATTTTTCATTTAAATTAGAACATTCGCATTAAATCAAAAGTTTTTGAACTACACAGTACAACTTGTCATACTAGCCTAATATGACAACAAGTGTTCTTCTGGTTATAACAAAAAATCTGTAGACCTACATTGAATAGCCTACTTGCATAAATCATGGAACGAATCTGTAATGTATACGATATGTTATATAGGTAATTGTTTACTTTGACTGCCCCAGCCCCAATAGTGTCCAAACTTCTGTGACGTCTTATGTGGGTAGTGCACATGAATAAACAAACAATATTAGACCTCGCTCACTGAATTCCAAGAAGGAAAGTAGGTTATTATTGCTAAATAAAACTTAACTTAAACCGGTACTTTTCCGTTATACGGACCATACTTAAATGTCCCTATCTACTATTTATCGAAACCATTGCCTAGGGAACGAAACATACTGTGACTAAATAGGTTAGGTTAGAACCTTTTAGGTATTTTTTGTATTATTATTTTTGCATTTCTGTTTCCATCCGACCTTAGGCTAACCTATGGCAACAGAAATGCAAAAATAATAATTTAAAAAATACCTAAAAGGTTCTAAACTAACCTATTTAGTCACAGTATGTTTCGTTCCTTTGGCAGTGATTTCAAATCGAGGTGTGGTCGGTATAACGGAAAAGTACCCTTAAGAAACCTAACCTAACTTATGTTGTTAGGTCGACTATATCTGTCGTGCGGGTTTTAATATTGCTAAATTAACTGTGTTCAGCATGTAAATAATGTATAAAAAAAGTTTGGACGCTATTGGGGCTGGGGCTTAGTCAAACTAAAAAATTACCGTTATATATATTACTATTGGCTAAGTGATATCAAAGATCATCTGGTAGACCGGCAATCGTTTTATGACTACGAATAAAACGGTACTTCTACGTCTGACAGTAATGGAGTCATATGTGCTTGCTTCAGGAACCTTATGTCCTAGTCAGTAATGAGTTAATATTATTATATGTCTGACGGTATAAAAGAGATACTTGAGACATTACAGAATCGGTAACAAGCTATAAGATTAGTGTAACTCTAGTTTTTCATTTGTATTTCTGCTAGTAAAATGTAGGCCTACTTTCCACACCTAAATCTCTTGTAAAATGTTTTTTATTTATTTTTATAAGTGTATCTACTCTTTTACTATGTAACCTACTGTGTAACTAATAACATCTAATGAGTTGATGTAGGCCTGCAATACTACACATTTTATAAAGAAACAAAGTGTGATAATTCGTTCAACTTTAGATATAAAAAAAAAGATCAAAATTTGTCATTATTTTTACTTTCTCACTATACTATAGTATAGAGAAAGTATAGTGATCGCAAAAAAATCGATGTTGAGATTTTTGTGGAAATATCCGTTTTGGGACCCCTGAGTCCAAAAAAGTGGTTTTTACAAAATGTCTGTCTGTATGTATGTCTGTTTGTATGTCTGTATGTATGTCTGTATGTATGTCTGTATGTATACAAAGCTAGAGAGAAAACTATTCGATCGATTTCAACCAAATTTGCACCAGGCATGTCCAGTACGCCTGTATAGATGCACGAAAAAGGGTTTTGAACAATTTTGAAAAACAACCCCTTTTTGGCCAAAAAACCCCCAAAAAATCAGTTATTATTTTTTTATAAAAAAAACGGCTCTAACGATTTTGATAAAATTTGGCTTATTTGTAGCCTTTAATGTGCCCTACCATATACAAAAACCCGCATCTTTCTAAAAATTCTCGTTTAGCTAATAATAATAATGATAACTGATTTTTGGGGGTTTTTTGGCCATAAAGCGGGTTGTTTTAAAAAAAATTTTCAAAACCTTTTTACGTGCATCTATAAAGACCTAATTGACGAGTTTGGTGCAAATTTTTTCGAAATCGATCGAATAGTTTTCTCTCTAGATAATAATAATAATATTTATTAGTTAATCTCCAACTTTAATAAAAAAACTTTCCTACCCCACCCTACAAGTCACAGTGAATCTGTTTAGTAATTTAAATGTGTTTGTGAGAAAGTATACATGTGCCAGTTCCTGGTACCGTTCCTACCAATGCCTAGGAGACCCCTATATCATTTATTCATACTAGGCCTACGTTTAAATTTATTATTATTTTGTACATTTTTGTTTTTAAGTTAAGAAGGAATTGTGTTATTTTTGATTTTGTTAATTTGTTAATATTTGTATTTGTTTGGTGATGAATAAATGAATCATTATTAAAAAAAAAAAAAAAAAAAAAAAAAATAGTTGAAATACTAATTTAAAGTTTGAGACTTCCGAACATTAAGTTAATGAAGGAATAAAATGTACAGTTAATATCCTCTAAACACTATTTATTCACCTCCAGTTTCAACCTAACTTGGTCATTAACGAGTGAAAATCTAACAAATATTGTCTTTTAGGAGGAAACAGGAGTCTCGTTGAACACAGTAGACAGTGTGGACAGTTTCACGACTGATATCAATAACGGACATTGGGACACTGTGCTCAAAGCTATTCAGTCACTCAAGTTGCCGGACAAAAAACTGATTGATCTCTATGAACAGGTCAGTATAATTTAACAGTTTAATTATTTGACATGCTTTTAAGTTGTATGCATATTTAATTGTTATCTCCACTGTTAGTGGTATGTAGATTTTACTGTGAAACCTGCCTATGTATTTACCTTAAGGCTCGGGTCCCTATATCAAAACGGCGAAGTTGGCTACAATTTCAATACTAACCTGACCTAACCATACCTTCACTTTTAAGCATATGTTTGTGTTATTTTCGTCAAAAAACCTAAGCTGTATTTTTTTTTTTCTTAAAGTAAAATAGATTTTGGGTTCATTGTTAAGGTTTTTTGCAATATCTCTTTTTGCAACTGTGTAAAAAATTAATAAAGTTTACTATTTTTATCATACACTTATGAAAACAATATAATGGTTTTTGAAAATGTATTCGGCAGTCAACATCCGCATATGACAGTACTTCAAAATTAATTTACTTCAAATTTTTTATTTATTCCACGAATTAATGGAAAAAAATGACCTATTCTGTAGTATTGCTCCATATGGGAATCAGATTCAATATGGCGGACAGAGTATCCTCCCCTTAATGCTCGGCAGGAGTGAAAAAACATTTCTGAGTTGACCGCAGCTCTCCAAGTGGCATAGCTATATACTATTAGCATTGAGTTTGTGTGTTTCATTCTTCCGCTAGCAAATATAGGGCAGCTTCATAAAGGCGGAAACTAGAGGGTTACAGACATAACCCTGACTGTAAACGTACTGAAATGCAAACGCGTGATGACAATGGATGTGTTATTAAACACACAGCTTTCTCTCACACATTCAAAATTAACGGATATTTTCTTTTTCTTTTATTCCTCCACAAGCAACGATTTGATGTGATAACCACCAGAGGACAGGCTAAACACTTGAGTAGGAACACAAATTCAGAGTGTACTTGTTTCCACAATAAAGCAGATTTTTTCGTCATAACGTATCCAAATTTATTGAAATTGCCTTTATTTGAAAGTTAATTAAACTTTGAATGTGGTGAGCTTTTTACATATTTGATGTTTGCATTTGTGAATGGAAAAAAATTGCAAACTTTAATTTTGAATTTAGTCAAAAACTAAATGATATCCACATTCAAGACTGTCCTAACTTTTAAAATGAAATAATTTTCTGATCATTATTACTCCGGATAGCAGCCTACTTCATCTTGTTAAGTGTTTAACATTGCTTTTAAATAGGAGTTGAAATTCAAGATCGTGACCTACCTCTAGCCTTTAGACTACATAATGTATGTAAGAGGTTGGCCACCGTTTCTGATACAGTTCTTTGCTCATCGTTTTTTCCACCATTATATGATAGTAGATCGTCAGATGTTGCAATAAGTGAATGAACACAATGATAACTTCTTATTTCATTTTGGTTTTTGTCAAATAAAAGGAAAAACGGAAAAAGCACCACATTTTCTCCACCATAAACCGACCCGACTACATCTAGAAGCTCGCACGATAGTGGAAGGACACATCCTAAAAAGGAGACATGCCATCGCAGGGGTAACTGACAGCGAAGAGCCCGTTACATATATTGTTGTTAGCCGTGTGTAAAAAAAAGTCCATCCGTCCCCCCCTTTAATTTTTTTGCTTGTTAAAACAAACAAATATCTTTTGGAGAACGATACTAACTTAATCTAAAGTATCTTTTTGACGTTATCGGAAATTTTAAGTGTCCCCCAAAAATGGGGTATTTCGGGGGCAACTCAAAATTTTTAAATGGGAAGTATGGTCATGTGATACCTCATTTTAAAGCTCTATTTAAGACTAGGTATTTTTTACAAAATTTTCTAAGATGGAGGAGTAAAAATCAAATTTACGAAATCAATTTGGAAGCAATTGTTTAGCTCAAGCAGTTTGAAATAAACATTTCTTGTCTCCTGACATTTTTTCTAAAAACTCTTCCTTTTCGAGATATTAGCAACTTTATGTCGATTTATTTCAACACGTTTAGAGCCGCCATTTTGTTTTGGGTGGTCCGATTTTTATTTTCTTTGTCATTTTTCTAGTCTTAAATAGACCTTTAAAATGAGGTATCACATGACCATACTTCCCATTTAAAAATTTTGAGTTGCCCCGGAAATCCCCCATTTTTTGAGGGACTCTCAAAATTTCCGATAACGTCAAAAGATACTTTGTATTAAGTTAGTATTGTTCCCCAAAAGATATTTGTTTGTTTTAACAAGCAAAAAAATTAAGGGGGGGCGGCTTTTTTTACACACAGTATAATTTATGCTATTGATTAGATAATTTGTTCTGTATATTGAGTGTTTTTTTTTCCTTGCAGGTGGTTCTAGAACTTATAGAACTCCGTGAACTCGGAGCAGCTCGTTCACTTCTAAGACAAACAGATCCAATGATTGTGATGAAACAGCATGAACCTGAGAGATATATACATTTAGGTAATTTAGAAGAATTTATGTCAATTTAATCTAGCCATATTTGCTTTGATTTTTTTCTAAGTAATGCAGGCATTAGTGTTATGTCTGCAGAAAAAATTAAAAGAGAGAGCGCCAGTGGCGGTTCCAGACTTTGTGAGACCCTGGGTGATAAGATATGGTCCCGGGGGTCTGAGGGGGTATTCCATACACCTCAGGGTAGGAAATTTTTGAAAATTACATGCTCTTATCTCACTTTTTACACTGTTTCAGCTCATATCAGACGTACACAGTTACCATGATTTTTTAGGGTAATACGGTAGAGCCGATATTTCGAGTTGAATGGGACCGAGAGTATCTCGGATTGTGAAAAACTCGAATTACACGGAATATGTAGAGGTTAAGATAAAACTACTATTTATAGTCCTCGTATCTCCGAAAAAATAAAGTTTTATTAAATTTACACTATTTTGTATTGAACACTGAGGTAAAAAAGTAATTTTATAAACAGTAAAAAATAGAAACTTACTTATTAAAGAAATCATAAATAGTTTTTTGTTTAACTACACTGCAATGTTTACGAGCTGTGATGTCACAGCAGGGGGTACGGCAGTGCCGGGAAAAGTTTGTTTCGATGTTATTTTTGTATATACAGTAGAACTTGGATAATGCGAACGTCTTTAATTCAAAATTACCGTTAATTCGAAGTTTCGGTTCGGTCCCTTGAACTTTATATGATATCAATGTAAAAAAATGATAGATAGTTCTAAGTCAACTTCTTTAATTCAAAGTTTTTTTTTTCAACACTAAAAATAAAATCTTGTTCTGTGAAAGGGATCGCTGGATAGATTGGTCACTGTCTGGTAGAAAGGGGGCAGGACTTACGTGTTTGTACACGTATTGTAATTCTAGACGCGGTACCGGTTTCCAAGAATTTTGCCTTCCGAGAATTCTCTAGGTACCGATACTGTAGTTTGTCATTGATGCTCTGCCCAATCTCTGTCTGTTGTTAAATCTCGACAAAACCTTTTGTAAACAGCACAATCATATTGTTTATTGACACTTGTACTGCGCATAACTCTATCCCACTTATATGAACAACGTTAGTTTTTCCCCCTCCCCGAACATGACTTTAGTTGTACAGCCAATGGATCAGGGCATTATAAAAAATGTTAAGCATTTATACCGGCGACTTACTGTACAAACGCTCTTGACAGATTCGTTGGAAAACAAAAATTTAAAGATCGTTATCCTTCAAGCAGCAAGGATGTGTCACAATGCGTGGTCACATTCAATGCTATTTGTGGCTAGAGTTACACGGAACCTCGGATTATCGAGACTCGAATTACCGAGACTCTACTGAACGTCCTTTATCAGGCCCAATTAATACAAACTCAACAAACACAAAAATAAAAGAGAAATATTGTTTTACTGTCTAAAAACTTTACGGGTCACGCAAACAACAAAAATTAATAAGGTTTCATTATAGAGTAGGTACTATTGTAAAACAGAAGAACTGACGTCACTTTAAAACCAAACCAGGATAGTATTGAAAAATAAACAGTGTCAGAGAAATAAGTATGTTTAAAAACACAAGTATAACTAGGAACAGCAAACCTACATTGGGCTATGTTAGGCCCTTCATAAGATGTTATTGAAAAAAGAAAATTATATTACAGATTACAGTACAATATAATATTGTAATGTAAACAGCTGGATACAAAAACAAGGCACAACAGTTGAAAGTCTGCCTTGAGAAATGTCAAATGTGTGAACACTGGAAAGACAGGGCATTCTTGATTAGTTATCTAATTATTGGTGGTATGACGAGTATGGAGTACGCACTTTAAACCTTCCCGCGCTACGGAAATTTCAGACCGTTCACACTGTAACGCTGCATGCCTCCAAAAAAATTAACTTCTCAATAAGTCAACACTAATTTTTTTTCGATTTTCTTGTACGAAAAAATGAGACATGGGTTGAAAAAATAGCTTTTTTAATCAAAGTTGGTTTATTTCGCACGGAGTCTGCAAGTGAACTGATTAACTGACTTACGAGTTAGTTCGTCTACAGCGTTAGCGAAAAAACATAATAAAAGTAAGGAAAAAGACATATGAAAACACAAGAAAACAATTTCGTTTGAGTTACACTTACACGGACAGTCACTTTAAACAGATATTTTAAGTTTCATTGGAGTTAAAAACAATACAAAATTTTCGGTAAGTGCAAATCGTTGTGTTAAGGCGGTACCTGGAACCATTACTGGAGAGAGCCATCTGTACCGAAGTACGTAGTGTAATGATGAAATGATTGTATTAGTTTAACAAGGTGAGTGTTTCTTCGTCTGTGTTACATGGTGTTTTGTAGATTTTTTTTTCTTTTTATTGCTTAGTTTGTGTCTTTTATTAAGTAGGAAAATTGGTGCGAAACAAAGCTGAACACCTGCACTGTTCTTATATTGCCTCTGAATCTATGATTGAATGCACGGTTTGTTTTGGTTATCCCAATCGCCATTAGAGCAACGGTGTCATGTCAGGTAGTACAGTATTTGTAAAACTATTTCTATTTTTCATTCAGCTGAAAATCTTTTATCCATCTGCCTGGATGTTCATTTCAATTATTTAATAGATCTTTTCTTAATTTCGTAGAAAATCTCCTGGCACGTTCGTATTTTGATCCTCGAGAAGCCTACCCTGAAGGTCAAAGCAAGGAGAAGCGACGAGCAGCGATAGCTCAAGCGTTATCGGGGGAAGTATCGGTGGTGCCTTCGTCTCGTCTGTTGGCACTACTGGGTCAGGCGTTAAAGTGGCAACAGCATCAGGGGCTCTTACCTCCAGGTTAGTGTACAATATTTTAGGTTAGTTGTAATTTAATTTGATAATTATACAATGCACGATCAAAAGTATCAGACCATAACTTACAAAACATGTTTTTATTTACGTGGTTTATTTATCTAGGTTGTTTTAAATACCCTTTTATATTGTGCACAGTTTTTCTAGCAGTCCTGTCACTTTGGAAACATTTCTAGAAGTCCTCTTTTCATATGGAATTGGCAGGATCATTGTTATGATTGAGTTATCCCTGCCCTCATAGCCCAGTCAAGGAAGACCCAAAAACATAAAACCTCGGAAAAAATTAGGGTAAAGCTGAATTTTTCCCCATCGATAAACCACTACCAGAGGATCATTTTTACAAAAGTCCCCAAACCTCCCCTCCCCTATCTCCCTCAAAGAATGAAAATGTCATTAATTGTGAAAACCCCTAAATCTATGGTACTAATAATCGGATCAAGTTGAATGTTTTTTTTGTTGAGTTTGTTATAACATAGGCTACAATAATGGTCTTTATTTTTACGGTAAACCTAATAGTTTTTTTATAAATAAACGTAAATGCCCGGAAAAACTATTTTTTTACCCTAAAACTCTGTATTTTTGCGTATAGGCTTTTTGGATGTCATATTGCAGGAAAAAACCACGAATAAAAGTTTTAGATTGTTTAATTGTCAATTTAATGATGTAAAGGTTTGTTTATTTTCGTGCGGGCTGGCTCAGTAGAGGGGGGGGGAGGCAGCCATTTCTGGCTGCGATTACGGGCGGCCGACTGTCGGGTGTGTGAGTATTAGCCCACTCAATAAATGTTTTGTGTCGGATGTAATTAGTGAAATTAGATCTGTAGACAACTAAGAGCCACCTTAGAAATATTGTTGAAGTCTGGTTTGAGAAAACTTGGTCATCACATTGAAACGATGGTCATGGGCTTAGGCAGGCTAAAATGTTCCTTTGTCTCTCTCTAAGTCAAAAGCTTTTATTGCTGAGTAGAAACAATCGTAGACAGACTGTAGGAATTATTACTGGTTACTGCCCGGCCAAGTACCACCTCAAAAAAATGGGGCTGGTCTCGGAAGATTCCTGTCGATTCTGCTCCCTTGGGCTTACAATATATCAACTTTTGTGAGAGAAATGCCCCACGTTGTGGAAGCCAAATTTAT
>JAGFPH010004800.1:78909-94127 GCA_018207615.1 Philaenus spumarius | reverse complement strand
TTCTTTTGGCTTGTTAATAATTTTGTGGTATATTTTGAATTGTTACAGGCTGTTATATTATATTTGTTACTCATGTACGTACGGGTTGTACACTAAAACTAAATGAAATCACTTTAGGTTATCCAGATAAAACAAAACAGTTGCATAATTTAATTTGAAAAGAAAACTTCTACATGTTTATCCCACTACATTAGTCATTTAGGTCGGACAACTTTTAGGAGACTAAAACATGTTATAGGATTCGTTGTCGCTATAATCAGAAAACTCATCATCATGGTGTCTTCCTGGATGCATAATTCTTGGTCTCAATGGGCTTCTCACAGAGACACATGGTGGGGTACTTTTAGAAAATAATCTGGTGCAACAAAAATCAGTAAAATTTCTTTAGGATGCACGATTGTACGGCCACTATAAAGTAAAGAATTGGTTGTAATATGAATTTAAATTACTTACGGAATCATTAGTTTGAGACCAGACTAGAGTGTAACACAACTTATAACTACAGTAGAACCATTCTCATCCGCCCTCGGCTGGTCCGTCGCTCCGGTTGGTGACTTACCACCCGTCTCGCCATTGTTTTTGTACAGGCAGTCCTTGTTATACGCGATTTCGCTTTTACGCGGTAAAAAAAGTCCTTGAAAGGTTTTGTATTTGAGCTGAGTTGTTTGGAGTGTAGGCAACAGTCGATAATTTTATAAGTTATTGGAGCGTTGTTTGTCATCTCACTCTCCACTCAAGGTCAGTGCTGTCATAACAGTACCCCTATTTGCTCTGTCACTGTCTGGATTTGTCTATTTTTACAACTTAGTCACACCAAGCTATCGTTCGCTCTCAGTAGAGAAAATAATCAAAAATGTAGTAAAAACTAATTTTTTTCAAAATATTTTACTGTAATTTTAATTTGGTTAAAACTATTCAACTGAATTTATCTTTTTTTTTAACTTAATTTACTCAATTTTTATATTTGTGAAATGTAAAGCACCTGTACTGTATGCACACATTTTTCATTTACTGTACTGTTTGTATAAAATTTAATCAACAATTTAGTCATTTTAGTTTGTTGAGAATTTAGTCACTAAAATTAATTTGAAAAACAAAACCGTTTGTTTTAATACAGTACCTAAAATCCATGTCAATGTCAATGCTAAGCTGTATGACGTTCTATTTTTGTCTGTCGCGTCAGTCTATAAACAGTCCCCGTTATACGCGGTTTCGTTTTACAGGGCATTTTTTTTGGCATTTAACTAGGATTGCCTGTACCGTACTGTGTAGTTTTTAGTGCTTACTGTTCATTGGTTGATCCAAAGAATATTGTAACACATTTGAAGCCATGTAATCCCTCAACTTCAAAGATGCTATCTATACGAGTGCTGAGTCAGAACTAAGACGAGCAAAGCAACGACATCCGTAAATGTAAATTCGTATGTTTTTTGTATTTTCTGATAATCCGACCTTTTTTGCGTTCCAACCATACCCCCAGTCCCAAAAGTGACGGATTAGAGGGTTTCTACTGTACTATGAATGAATCGCCCGTACATTAATGAAACAATAAATCAGCTTGAAGTATATTCGGAGACATTTTTAGTTTTTAATGCTTAGTTAAGCGGTTTTTGATTCTTACATAGCGTATTATATCCCTCTTTCCCCTCCCACTTTTTAAGAAAATAGCGTAATACAAACGTTTTGCTGAGCTGTTTCAGAAAATAAAAAAAATATAGAATTATAATAAACTATTTGGTAATGTAAGCATTTTAAAATTGAATTGATAAAAATACTTTCTTAGCAAACACATAGTACCAACCAAATTTCAAATCTGTAGATTGTGCTGAACCTTTTCAGTTACGGGTTTTGAACAACATAGGGTCATGTAGTGGAGCGGCTTTTTTAGGCTCCTTCAAAAATGGTTATTTACTTGTCCTAAATGGTTGTTTTTACAAAACATTTGAAAAAATTACATAAAATGTTATTTGGACTAACACTGTACAAGACAATCAAAACAAAAACGGTTATATAGAACAATGTAATTATAATCGTATAAAGATAAGAAATATTATTATTGTTTATAGTATTCACACCTTATTTAGCAGTACAATAATCACTTATTTACACAAACACAATCAAATTATTTATCTAAAAACTCAATTTAACAGTCAAAACCAAGACTCGTGGATAATTTGTTGAGTTACAAGACAAAACAGAAGAGAATGAGACAGCTGACAGACAGCTACAACTAAATACTCAAACAGAAGACACTTGATTACAACTCCAAAAAATATTCCTGTATATTGGTATAAAGCTTAATCGGTTCAGAAAAGGTTCTACACATTCTCAACAGATAGCAGCACAAGTATATGTATTCTAAAAGTCAAACGAACTAAAATACGGTTGTGCTCTTTCGGTAATAAATTTGAAAACGAATATATGCGGGATCGCTCCTACGCATGCCACGCAGCACAAACGTATACGTATATGTACCTTTGCCACTGAAAAGGTTAAGGAGATTTTGTCATTAATAGTATCTTTAACATAAACATAAGACTATATCAAAGACCACTAAAGAATACCGTTGCGAGGCGGCCAATAGGATGGGCGCGCAGCGTTGCCATATCTACTAGCCTCGAACACTCCTGGCATTTACCGCTCGAGGCTTGATCGCACAGTTTAAAGAATTATAAATGCGTTGAGTCAGCCACAGTCAGTTAGAAGCGTGGGAAGAACGTGACAACGTCGCATTACGGCGATTGGAGCGTTCAAGGTCTCGGTGTATACAAGCCCGTCCCTCAACGGTATTCTTTAGTGGGCTTTGATATAATGATGTTTTTTTACTTTTCACGGTTACTTTAGATTATCAGAAACTTGTACCTAACTGAGAAAATAATTTCCAGGGTCATGAATATTGAATTTGAGTTCTTAGGTGATTTGGTTTGGCAGAACTTTTTTTTTCATGATTCCCAAATATCCTTTCTTAGTGAATACATAACACCCAAGGAATGAGACTTTTCAAATTTCAGGATTAAACGCTTATTGGTTTTTCATGATTAGAGATGTCTTTTCTACAAAGAGAGATTATCGATCGATGTATTGCGCAGGTCATAGTATTTGGATTGCAAACGTATAGATTTTTTTACATTGCCACAGCAAATTACTGTAGATCACAAATGAAGATATCTATATTGAATATAGGCTCAACATTTAAAAAAAATACAATAATGATTAATTAAACCCATAAACTTTTATATTAAAACCTTTTTGTATATAACAAGTCTTAAACGGTGACAAAATTTATAAAAGGTCCCAGGAACGAACAATTTGTACATTGATTATATATTCCCATGTATTAATTTACTAATTTAACAGTCACTTCACAACTCCCAAGGTAAATTGTAAAATATTACCTTAAATTTACAGGCGTTCAGATGGTACGTAGATATTCTAGTACAGTAGTGTCCGCCTATTCTGAACAGAGTTAAAAAAATACCCATTTTTTAAATATAAAAACAGGAGAAATTAAAAAGACGTTCATGAAAAAACGTACATTTATTTTTATACAAATAAGTTAAATAGAGACATACGTAGAGCCTAAGCTTGAAAGCTAGGCACTAGTACAGTAGTGTTGTTGCCACCCGCCAGTTGCGTTCGTCCGTTAATTCCTCCGTTTTCGTTATCTTGTAGGAATTTTTTCTCTCTATTGATCTCTTTCTAACAACCTATCTCTTTCCTTCCATTTTTTGAAGAAAACGGAATCGTAACGCAAAGGAAGGAAATAACCCCGGTTGATGTAAATCCACACTAAAGCGAGGTCAAGAGTATTTGCCGTGTGTACGTGTGATATGAGTTCAGTTTTTAGCGCACCTCCTCCTCCCTTCCTCCTAGCCGATGAACGCTGTAAAGAACACTAGCAGATGTCCCCGCATTTATTTTATGCCTTAACCCTCTCAGTGGCATGGTTAAAGCTAAAATTGAAAAGCCTGTTTTTAGAATTTTGCAAGCATATTTTTAAAAATTCGCCAAAAATAGTAAATGAACCCCAATCCAAAAGTGTACAATACCTTTTTTGTAGAAGAAACTTCAAAGAATTCAAATATGCCACTAAAAATTAGTTTATTTTGAAATTGTAAAAGTTATTAGCTCAAGAAACAAAAAATGTTCAGTAACGAAAGGAAAAAGTTCAACTTTAGGCCTACCTAAAAAGTTGTAAAAATTTGTTTCATAAATGTAAAAAAGTTTCGTAATTTAGTTCTAAATAGAACTGTATAAAAACATTTATCAATTTCAAATTTTTTATTTTGAAAAAAACAGTTTTTATGTTCCAAGTACACGACTGGTAAAAAACCTAGGCCTAGATTGTAACGTCATTTACTAATATATGCTTTGCCCAAAAATGAAATATTATTATAACAAAGTGTAAATCTAAGAAAATAACGGTATACTCGTCTTTCCTTAGTTCACAAAAGTGTTTGAGTTATATTTATTTGAATAACAAAATGATATCAATCTAATGAAAAGCTGCTACCCTACACGCTGCATATAGGTCCCCATTTGTATAACGTGAGAACCCACGCGCTTGACTTTCTCACTAGAACTCACATTTCAACTGTCGACTAGAAAGACAAAAAACCGGTTATTTCTGGATTACTTACCACCGTTTCAAACTTCAGACTTTGCTCTACAAAATCGTGTAAAGAAATCTGTCAAAACATAAGGCACTGCCTTCCCAATATCGATTGACAAATGGCCTGTTTATTGGTTGAGAGACTGTCCAATCACAAGGGTTTACAGTAATTCTTGAAATAAATACTAGTTTGTTAGTGACATATGATTGGAAGACACCAACAGAAAGATAAAATCTTGACGAATCCAATGGTATCGTTATAATTGCCAAAGAAACACTATTGTAGATGGTCTTAAACGTTGAAGAAGTGGGAAATAACAGTACAGTTGTATGCAATTCGCGCACGGAAAGAGCTGTAGACCGATTTGCATATTTTAAAACGATGATTGCGTATGTAAATATACGTTTTACAAAAAAGTTGTAAATACAAAAATTAAAGTTTGATTCATTTTCTTTCCAATGGTGCCAGTTTTATTGCGATTGGATGATTCTAAGTGGGTTAAATTATCGCTTATGCAAATATATGCAAATTCTCGCTAATTGTCGAAATAGCTGTATCTTGCGCCTGATAGAACGTCACTTTGGGCAGTCTGCCGCTGGGAGGGTTAACAAGTCAATACGTTGATATTATTCATGAAATCCGCCTATTCCGAATTCCCGCTAAACTGAACGGTCCCGATTAGTTTGGAATGCCGGGACTCTACTGTAAATTCAATAGTAAAATTTAAGTTTTGAGAATAGAAACAATATTTACATACGTTTTTAATTTTGTATAAAGCGCAATAACTTGCGGATATTCTCTTAGCACACTAAAGAGCATTCCATAGGCTATAACTAAAGCCAAATACTGTCCAGCTGTATCCAACCAAGAAGCAACAGAATTCAGAAACTCCAATTGCAGATTTTTATGAAACCTGCCCACCTGAAAATAATGTATAGTTATGCACTTGCAGGATCTAGCATTCAAATCTGTAATTCAAACTGAAATAGCTACTTTAGAAGTTGTTTTTTTATTTATGTACTAGTAAATCCCCGTGAGAAATCACAGGCAGATTAATTATATACACATCAGAAATACATCATTAAAAAAAAACACTAAAAACAACAGACTTAATCCAGTCCTGCCTATGTTGAAGGAGATTTTTAACTTGGTAATTGTGTGCAATTATAAAGATTATAAAACGCTAGGCCTATTTGTTAGAAATTTTTACTTTTTGTACATTATTAATTATATATCTAAATAACGATAAAAATACTAACTTTAAATTGATTTCTAACTTAATATTGACAAATCAAATGATTTAAAAATGATTAATATTATAATGAAGAAATAATAATGGAATATGTTTATTAGCCCAGTCGGTATAGGTTACAACTACCAGTAATTTGCAATACGGCTGATTTTTTTTATAAGTACCTTAAAGTATATAGATTAACATAAAAAAAAGTTTACCAGTCTATCGATTTCCCAAAGTCGAAGAAAAAATCGATTACCATTTTTTTTCCGATTATCCTTAATATTTCGAGCTGGGATGAAGATAGAGAAAAATAAAAAATACCACCGTGTAGGGGAGGTATTTTTCAACAAAAATGGTCATATGTATTTATTTCGTCCGAGCAATGGTTTGTCTGGAAAAAATTCAATAATGCATATATGTATTTTGCAGCAGGGGAAATCACTAAAAGGGGACATCTTATTCATATAAGAAGCATTGGCTCATTCTAAATTGGCCAAATTTTAATATATCGAATTGAAACTTGACATAGGAGTTAAAATATATATTTTAAACATTTATGCTGAGTCTCAGCTTGTTATCTTGAAAATTACCCGATCTAGAACCACTTGACTTATCAATGGGTTTCTCGATTTTAGGAGTACCGGACCCACCAATTCATTTTAAACAGCTCCAGTTTAGAAAATTTTCAAAATATCAACCTGAAAGTTTTTAAACAAGTTAAATATATAGATTCAAACAAGATCAAGGAGTATAAACCTTTTTTATTATTTACTTTTCAAAGCACAAGTAACTTAAAGAATTATAACTTTAGACCTTTTTAGATTTTTTATCAAAACGCTTGAGTTAATCGGCTGCAGATTAGTCAATTTTTTAAATATAGTTTTTAAAATAGGTATAGCAAAAAACAATTATGTTTTTAACTTCTGTACCAATTTTTAAATCGATATGTTCAAAAATGTCGAAAATGGAGTCGTTGAATCCAAAGGTGTTATAGTTAAAACGAGATAAGTAAAACAGAAAACTATTTTCAAGCACCTCGTTTTTAAAAATAACATAAAAAAAATCGTTCATACTTACTAAGAATATTTATACTGGTGTAGGTACTCAACTTGTAAAACAAATTTTATGTTGATATTCCAAAAATTGACGAAACTGGACTAGATTGAAATTAGTTCTTGGGTCCGGTACACCTAAAATCGATAATCGAAATCGACTCCTAGATCGGGTCATTTTCAAGATAGCAAGATGGGGCTCATCATAAATGTTTAAAATATATATTTTAACTCCTACGTCAAGTTTCAATTCGATATATTAAAATTCGGCCAATTTAGAATGAGCCAACGCTTCATATATGAATAAGTTGTCCCCTTTTAGTGATTTCCCCTGCTGCAAAATACATACCTGCATTATCGAATTTTTTCCAGACAAACCATTGCTCGGATGAAATAAATACATATGACCTTTTTTGTCGAAAAATACCTCCCCTACACGGTGGTATTTTTTATTTTTCTCTATCTTCATCCCAGCTTAAAATATTAAAGATAATCGGGAAAAAAATGATAATCGGTTTTTTTTTCGACTTTGAGAAATCGATAGACTGGTAAACTTTTTTTATGATAATCTACATACTTTAATGTACTTATAAAAAAATATCAGCCGTATATAAATTACTGGAACTTTTGGTCTAAATTAACCCCTACCGACTGGCCTATTATATGTTATACGAAGGTGTACGAATGTTTCCAAAGCTAAACGAATGGGTATCTCTTCTTTAAACTTGTATAAATGAATATATTGATAATAAATGGTTGTATACATAATCATTTTATAACCTCAAAGCAAATCTTATAACGTATTAAAGCCTATGTTAGTTCTTTAACTCATATTTTAAGAAAATTAACTTCACAAGACTTATATTGATTAAACTTGTAAACTGTGACATATACAACCCTGTGATATATAAATAATAATGCAGTATATAAATAAAAAAATCCAGAGAATGATCGGTCTATAAAAGTTAGAGACGCAAAATTTATTAGAAGGCAGATTTGTATGATAATTCCCATAACGTATAAGACGCAAGAAATAATTTAAATATATAATAATGAGTAATAATAGAAAGCAGACTTAAATAATAATAAAGTAATAAATAAAAAAGCAGACTAAAATAATTAAAATACAACTAATGTGAACTGGGACTTATATAAAGAATATGTGCAACAATAAGGTTATAAGTATACTTGTGTAAATTTGAACGATGGAGATAAAAAGAACAGTGTGTATTAAAATCAAAATATATAAAAAAGAAAATACCTGCAAAGAACAATAAAGAAAAATAATAACATATATCAAAACATGTCACAAACAATATCATGAGTGTTGGAGAAATTCAGTGGATCATGAAATGGAAAGCGACGAAGAAAAGGTCTAGGTGACTTTGTACGGGTCCAAAGAGAGAAGACAATATGGCGAGTTTAGCTATAGGCTAGATGTGTAGTTCCGCAGTTTAAATTGGATATGATGAATAATTTAGTGAGATAATTTTAAAGTTTTTTGCCTAAGTGTGTCGATCGACAAGTTTGGGTGCTTTGGTGGAGAAATTTAAAGAAAATTTAAGGAGATGTTAACGGATATATTATGTTTGTGCCCATGTGCGAGTAGAACTGTGTGCGTAGAAGGTGAAATGTGAAACTAATTTGGATATTTAAGTTTGCCCATCGCGGAATTACGCAAGTATATATAATAAGACAAAAACTTAGATAATTTGTAGGTATATTTTTTTTTAAATTTTTAACTTGAACTTTTTGATTTGCAGTCTGCTATTAAATTCAATTTTTCCTTTTGTTTAACTTCATTGATATTGCATCTCTTAATTTGGTAAAGAAATCTGCCATAAACAATCTAGGAATTATTATTATTATTATTACGATGTTTGTTTTATTTGAGTGTTCAATAGTTTTCATGTGTAATGTAAATATTTTGAGAATGTGTGATTAAAAGATTTTTTCGATGCTGCTACGTCTTGGGATCTCATTGTGTTCACCATAATTGTCTTGTTTAGTGAGTACTTTTCAGCTCAAGAATCCATCAACCCGGGAGAAAACAAAGTAAATTTATTACATAAATTATGATATGCAAATTATTAGATATGACCCTCGTGTAGTTGTATTGGCGCGAAAGTCTGACTGTTTGCGTTTCAGTGACGTAAGCATATAGGATTGCACCATATAATTGCATGTCACGTCATAAAGCATTGAGATGTTATGTGTGGATTAGCAGATACGTAAACTTTGAGGTTAAGTTGGAAATTGTTTTTTAAGTTGTGAGATTAAAGTAAGGTAACATTGTTTCTTAAACAAAGTAAAGTAAAATCATTGATAGATTAACAAAGAAAAGTTCACACATAATCTTTTATAAATTCAAATTAATTTTTTATTTTTAAATTAAAGTAAAATCTCGAACTCCAATATTTTTTTTAAGTGTTCAATATATTAGATTTTTATTTTTATGACGGCTAACGTTATAAAACATAACCCCAAAGTATAATCTATGCTAGGTTTTGTTTTAGCAGATGATGGGTGAAATCAGCTGTTATATTATACAAGAAATTATAATGATTTAAGTTGTAACATAACCTCAAATTATAATCTATGCTGGGTTTGTTTAAGTATTACATATGATGGGTGAAATCAGCGGTTATATTATAAGTTACTCACATACGGACGTACACTCGCTTTTATAGGAGTTGATGTTTGTCAGACTGTTGTAAAAATTTATTTAATCCATAGTCACGTTATAATTAGTTTTATCAACAAATAAACAGTTTAAATAATCAGATT
The DNA here is from genome assembly GCA_018207615.1 of Philaenus spumarius. Classification (NCBI taxonomy): domain Eukaryota; kingdom Metazoa; phylum Arthropoda; class Insecta; order Hemiptera; family Aphrophoridae; genus Philaenus; species Philaenus spumarius. Next base: position 84,438 of record JAGFPH010004800.1, on the reverse strand, counting down.
TTAAACAATTTTTAGTTTAGTGTTTAGTTTCTTCAAGGTACTTAACAGTTTATTTTAAGTAGATATTGGTGTACTCTAAATAAGGATTATAAGACTAAAATGTAATAAAATAAATGGAAGAATAAAAAATAACTGAAATATAACTAAACAAATACATTACTCGAGCAACTTGTATTCAACATTTAAGTTATTTGAAACCAAGGCCGTACCCGGGGGGGGGGGGGGTCAACGTTGTCCCCCGAAATCCCAAAATTTAGTAGTAAAATTAATACAAGGTTTAAAAAAGTGCAAATTAAATTATAAAATAGACAACACAACAGAGGATCCAGCAACATATTTTACATCATTGTGCATTGCATGCAGACTGATATTTAGATTTGCTTGATTAAACTACAACGTACAATACGCATTGATGCAGTAAGTTACAGCCTTACTCTCTTGTAAGCTTGATCTGATCTATTAAATAAGAAAACTATGAAGGTTCGACAAAAATACTTTACTCTAACAAAACATGCAATGTATTGTGTATTGAAAATACTCTCAATACAGGGGTTGGCGTGCAATGCATTGTGCGTCGGAAGTTTCTCATAGTGTTCAGTGTCAAGCTCACATGTGCGTCCTCAGCAGTGAACGTGTTAAAAGGGTTTTAAATTCAAATCCCCGGTTCTGACCCCCCCCCCCCCCCCCCCCCGAAAATTTTTCCTGTCTACGGCCTTGTTTCAAACTCTGTGTTTAGAAATGTTATAAAATAATACTCACCAAATCAGCTGCCGCCTTTACTGTGAAATCGCTCAGTTTTAAAACTTGATACCAGAATAAATCCACTGCAATATTCGTCAAACATATTGTAGCTAAGCTCTACAAAAAAAAGTATGTTTAAAATTTCACCTTAAAAGAGACACAAAATAGGAACAGGATCAAACATTTCATACATTTGTTTACATCAAAGTTTCTAGCACATTATAAACAGAACTTTACATAGGGAGAAATAATTTGACGTTATGTCTTACTAAACTGTTTTAGTTTAGTCAAAATCATCTTTGTTTAGTTATATAACAATAATATGCAATAAATCTAATAATTTTTTCATAACACTTTAATTTGTATGATGGTTACAACATTTACTAGGAAAGATTTATGTATAGGCTATTAATTCTTTCTGTACATCACACTTTATACAAATCATTTCTTGGAATGATCGAATGTGTAAAATATTGAAAGGTAATGTAAATCTGAAGAAACTAAATATCCCAAGAATTGGGATGAAAAGTAGATTAAAGACGGGACTGTATCTACTTTTTAGAAAAGCTTATCAAAATGGGTAAAACTTGGAATTTTTACAATTAATTGGTCTAATGTTAGGATAGAATTTGGAAGTTTATACAAAATTGTAAATGAATAAGAATGGTTTAATTTTCAAATAAAATATGTTTAGCTATAGCTATGAATTTCTTAGCATTTTATTATAATTGTTTGTACATTCTTGTTAGGGGTTTTAATCCCGGACCACTTTCTCAATCCCGGGATGCTGGGACTAGTCCCGGGATTCAGATTTATTAATTTTTCTCTGATAACCTTACGAAATTAGATTTTGTAATAATTAAACTCCTTTAAATTTTGTTTATGTTCATTCAACCCTACATAAAATTGATACATTCAGCCTATACACTTAATGTATTTGCGCTTTTATAGCATATTTTCGTATATTTTTACTTTTGCTTTGCGTGATATTTAAACTGAATATTAGATTTAAATTTTCCTGGTACATCAAAGACGTCAAAGTTTTACCAAGGGTTTCCTAATAACCTTTTTTTAATAACGTGTACAGTAAACCTATAAGATTGGTTTGCCTAACCTGGGGTTGGGAACTAGAAACAATAACATATGAAATTGGTATTTATTTATGGAACAAACTTTAGTAATATATATTTTAAATGCTGAACAAACACAAGCGGTAAAAAAGTTACATATATACGAAGTGTAAGTGAAGTAAACACTGTAAAACTTCGTAAAAATCATGTAAAAGTACACACATTTTTTAACTTTGAAACTAAATACTGTAATTTTAACTTCTCATACAATAATAAAACGCACAAACAAATTAATACTCTAAGTAGGCTACTCAGCTACTCTACTATTTAAAACTAATTTTATTACACACCAAACTATAGTAAACTACAACACTGTAGACTCGAGCGAGATCGTTGAAGGTCAAGTCTATCTCTTCGGTAGGGTGTCACGGCTACGGAGGGTTGGCTTGGCTGATAAGAATGTATGAATATTAAAAAGTAACATTCGCAATTTGACATCATCAGTTCTAAGTTTTGACATAAATGATCGTATTTCTTTTTTTCTTTTAATGAATTAAAATTATATTGGCTTACAATAATTTTGTAATAAAAATAGTTACTGTACATTGTACATCATACAAACATGTTCATGTAGAAAATAACAAGTAACACATCATTTACGAAAAAATATATGAATTTTGTGTTTTTTAATCTAATTATCCCGGGATTGACTGGACCATAAAATGGTCCGGGATCCCGAATCCCGGGATTGAAACCTCTAATTCTTGTACAAAACATAAATTTTATTTAAAGCAGATTTTTGTGGAAATACAATGCGTACAATTTTTACAATAATTTGAATTGCACATACTGTCTACATTATTTTTATTTATACAGAATTCGGAAACACAAAATATCAAACATTTTTGTTTTGAAAAGCATATTGATTAAAAAATAATTATATTTTTACTTGCCAGTGCCTACAAATCATTACACCACCATTTTCGTCAGTGCTATTAAACATGTGGCTCTTATCAATAATACTTTTTGCGAAACTCGATTTTTGTAGTAGAGCCCTGGCTTTATGGACATGTTCACGAAATCTTGTCATGAATGAATGTCCCGTCTGTCCAATGTAACAATCATTGCAAGTGGAACATGTAAGATTATAAATACCAGTTGAATTGTATTTTGTTTTTGGTAGTTTTATGTTTAAGGCTTTATCGAGTTTATTGCTGGTTTTATAAGTTTCGAAAACGCAGTTTAGGACATGTCCTTTATGGATACACACGCGAGTGACAATATGACTTGCGTTGTGTGAAATATTTCAACGATGTTCAGCTGAACTTAACCTTTGTGTAGTGAAAGATTTGATGACGGTCTGAATAAGGGAGATCAAAACCATGAAAAAGGAATTAAGAAATAGGAATTGACGTTTTTTAACCCTAGAACTGGCATGGTTAAAGCTAAAATTGAAAAGCCCGTTTATGCAAGCATATTTTTAGAAATTCGCCAAAAATAGTAAATGAACCCCAGTCCAAAAGTGTTCTATAGCTTTTTTGTAGAAGAAACTTTAAAGAATTCAAATATGCCACTAAAAATTTGTTTCTTTTGAAATTGTAAAAGTTATTAGCTTAGAAAGCAAAAAATGTTTAGTAACGGAAGGAAAAAAAACAACTTGTGCCTACATAACAAAATAGTAAATGAACCCCAATCCAAAAGTGTTCTATAGCTTTTTTGTAGAAGAAACTTCAAAGAATTCAAATATGCCACTAAAAATTTGTTTCTTTTGAAATTGTAAAAGTTATTAGCTTAGAAAGCAAAAAATGTTTAGTAACGGAAGGAAAAAAACAACTTGTGCCTACATAAAAAATAGTAAAACATTTTTGTAATTTTTTCAAAATACACAAAAGTTTTATAATTTAGTTCTAAATAGAAATATGTAAAAATATATTTAAATTTCACAATTTTTTAGTTCAAAATAACACTTTGAACGTTTTTATTACATAACCTGCAAATCATGACTAAGTTCAAGTGACTAGGCCTAAACATTTTTTAACTTCAAACAAAATTTTTTTTTATACCAAAAATTCGAGAATGAAATGTAGAATCGAATAGCATTCTACCCAGTTTCAAATAACTTTACATTTTGTAATGAAAAATAAAAATATGAAATCGGCAATTTAACCTAAAACCTTATTTCTAGGCTATCTTATTTCTTCACTTACCGTTTTATTAGAACATCGTTATAAGCCTAATTTCACTCAAACACAATCTACACTTATTTATTTATAACTAAAACACAATATAACACTATTTTATAAACTGTAATAACCATAAAATAACACAAAACAAATGTTATAACTGAAGTCAATTACGACGGGTAACGTTCTGAAGTCTGTTCATTTATAAAGCTTTGTTGTACCAACCAATGAAATCTAAATGTATTGAATTGGACATAGATAAAAACTGTGAAGTTTTCTTTTTAAAACGATATATTGTACATTTTAGGGATATATCGAATAAGACTGTGAGACTCGATTCTAAACAGGCTTGCGTATTGGCCAAATCTATGACCAATTACAAGCTTTTACCGTATATCCTGTAGAACAGCTGTTTTCAAAGTAAAATGTGATTTGAAGACATCGTTTTAAAGATAATCGTCTGCTGAATTCAATGCTGTCATGATCTTCTTCATAAATGACTTCTGTGAGGAGTTGCAAACCGTTGAAAATGAGACAAAGTCTTGACAGTACACGGGGTTCATTGACGCGTGAATCACAGCTGATTTGCATACTAAAATTTTGAAACGGTGATTATGTTTGTAAATATACGTTTTACGAAAAAGTTTTAAGTACAAAAATTAAAGTTTAATTGATTAGCTTTCCAACGGTGCCGGTTTTATTACGATTGGATAATTTTAAGTGTATTAAATAACGGAATATGCAAATTTATGCAAATTCTCGCTATTGTTCGAGCTTGTTGCGTTCTACGCCCGAGAGAGCGCCCCAAAGTGCAGTCTGCCATCTACAGGGTTAAAAGGTACATACCTAAATTATTATTCGCACACCCTATTCCACAAACTAAAATACCTAAAATGATTTTTTTTTAATATATTATATAAGGAGGTAAAAAAATGTTAGATTCAGCTTTCAGCTATGTGATATTGCAAGCCAGATGCAAGTTTGCAATTGTCACACATGGGAATGAAGGAAACAAGGACCTACTCTAAAAGTTCGATCAAAAACAAACAACAAAATTATGAGCATTTGGAAAATTACTACACCAAACAAATTATAAATAGGTAGATAAATATTATTAATTTTATCCAAACAAAAAAAGCAAAATATAAATGGAAAATGGGTACGTCACCGGTAAACATGATAATCCAAACAAAAGAACTGACCAAAAAATGTCTAAGAGTTAGACGGGACTACAGCACAATCAAGTAGGCCTAAAATTTATTCAAATACTTATGGGATCTAATTGGCTCCTTAATCTTTGCCTTGGCAGTTTTTCTCAATTAGTAACCTGAACAGTAAATTAGTACAGACTTAAAAAACTAAACTTTGAATATAATCCTTTCATGTTTTTTAATTGATAACATTATTTTACGATTACTTACGTCAAATAATAATAGCACAAATCGAGGCGCCTCAAATCCAAATTTTGTTACGGTAAATGAAGAAAGACTCAGTGCCGCAGTTATCATAAAAATATGAACTCCTCCGTTTTCAAA
>JAGFPH010004800.1:64030-78509 GCA_018207615.1 Philaenus spumarius | reverse complement strand
CTCAGTGCCGCAGTTATCATAAAAATATGAACTCCTCCGTTTTCAAAAAAAAATTTATATAATGAACCTGAAGTCGATTCTGAACCAGATTCATCGATAAGTAGGTCGCCGTAGAAACATATGGCAACACGTATTACAAATTTAATGATTTCCTTTTTGCCAAATGGTGGGCTGCAGGATTCTTCCATGATTGAAAACTTATTGCAAAATAAACTGATCAAAAGATAAATGAAAATTAGTTTCCATGGTTATCTTAAGTTTGTTTATTGAAATGTTAAGTGTAGACAATAAATACATTTAATTAGCACAACAGTAAATTTATAATTATTATTTGACACCTTAAAAATGTGCTACATTTAAGAAAGCCATTTATATTTTCAAAAATACAGGCTTGACTTATAACGTAAAATAATATAATAAAAATTATAACTGCAAAATTCAACAAGTTTCACATTTAATAACATTTTTCTTTTAGCTTTATTACATAACTAGGGGAGACCCCTGCGTGCTTCGCACGCCAACCCCCAATGGAACCTTCTAAAAACATACGTTATGTTTTATTTATAATAAAGTTGTAGTATTAATAATAATCTCAAAACTAAGATGGTAAATAATGTTAAATGTTCAAACCAAATTATTTCTTATATTTTATAACAGCAGTTAATAATTAAAAGAACCAGCAAAGCTCAGGTCTACACTTTAAAACCCTAACCTAAAAGCTAGAAATACAAAAATAATTGCTTCATATTTTGAAATCAGCTGTTAATGGAAATATTGAAGCAAACATCTATATTACCTGTTATTTTATTCAATTGGTTGCTATGGTAGTAAATGTAAATACATGTGTTGGTTTATCATTCCAGGCCTAACCTAAAAATTTTTCCGACTAAATTTACAAATATATTGAAATAAAAAAAGGTTTTTACCGAAATTAATTATAGCCTATGTTTCTCAGGGATAGTGTAGCTTTTTATTAGTAATACTATTTTTTCAATCGGTTCAGTAGTGCCAGAGATTACCCCCTACATACAAACAAACAAACTTTACCTCTTTATAATATTAGTATAGATATAATGGGCTAGACATATCTATTAATTCATTTGAAATTCAATTGATCTTCATTTAAATTACTCTCGGGGTCTGGCACTCGAGCGACATGAGCAAACTTTTATTCAATGGTTTTAAGTTAAATTTATAGATAAAGTTCAAAAGTTAATTATTTCTATGGTTTGAGTATTGATATTATTTTAAAACTTGTTCAATAGTACAGCTAACTTCGTCCAGAGTATGCCAAGTTCTGGTTTGTATCACTGAGTTCAACACCTTTTTACTAACAACAAACACCGTTTTAACTCGATAGTCAACTTCTGCATTTAACATTGTACTCCGACGCCAACTGTATAAACAGTACAACTGTACTCATGCCGTCCTCTTCAAATCAAACAATCCCGGTCCTTTCTTTACCGCTTCTCTCTCTCTCCCGTTGTATTCGTCCAGTTGGTCTCTCATTGGTTGATTCACTCGGCGCAGTACATGTTGGTCGATATGTAGTGGAACTTTATCGTCCTTCATGGTGACGAGATTATGTTTGAAAAATAACATCACGTATTGACAATCACAGTTTTTTAAATTTTTTTTACTAAGAATGTTTTGGTATTTTAATTCATTCTAAAACTCCCTCGTTGATCTTACATATAAACACTACAGTAGAGTGTCGCTAATCCGAACTAATTGGGACAGAAAACGGTTCGGATTAGCGGGAATTCGGAATAGGCGGATTTCATAAAAAATATCAACGTATTGACATGTTAATGGGTAAATAATGTGCGGGGACATCTGCTAATGTCAGCTCTATACAGCGTTGATCGGCTTGTGAACAGGTTCAGTGAAAGTCGGAAAGGAAATGCATTTCCTTCGATGACTCATAGCGCCAAGACATTACCTACCCCTCTCCCTCCCGCGTTTCAAACATATTTATAAATCACTGCACTGAGCACTAGTCTAGTCTTTTCTAGTTCAGTGTTTACTCTAGGGACTTTGATAAACTGTGTGCGCTTATTGCAAATTTATTGTAAATCTTTGTTCCGTAATTGTTTTACCAAGTCACTGTGCCTTTTTTATTTATGTTCGTAGTTCTTGACGTCAACTGTGCACCGTTCTCGCAGGCGTCTACAAAAATTTGGAAGCTAAGGTCCGTGGATGATTAAATCTTAACGCGAGAACAATACACGCAGGTTCGACGCCTTAATAAAATTTACATTAAAAAAAATATATATATATATGCACCACTGAAAGTTACCTGAAAATCACTGTTACAATATACATAAATATATATACTTACATATAATGGTATACTCAATAAAATAGTACACCTATTGACAACAAACCAATTATTTATATTTGTTATTTAATTTTGAGAATTTTAGATAAAAAAAAAGTACAGTTGTACAGCTGATAAAATTTACAGTTTGCCAATAATTATTGCTTAAACAAATTTCAATATAAGAGAAAAATTATTACATAAGGAACAGATAAATTTATAATAATTTTGTTTAGATTTATTTTATTTGATTTGTTGGCCAACCTTAAAATTAAATTAATTTGGAATAATAAAAAAAGAAAAATAATGGACTAAAAATTATGATGGTAACGTTACCCTTCTTTGGAAATTTAGGTTAAATCTCTGTTGTGAGACCGTAACCTAAACCCATGCATGCAATGCCACCCAAATTATATATATTCTAATTAACAACTAACAAGTTCTTTTGAAATCTTAAAAATATGCCATGGACTTCTGAAAGTTCACACACCCTTACACAAAATCACAAGTAACGAAGCTTACACAAAATTATGAGCAAAAGACAATAACAGTAGGCATTACGACATGATGCCTAAAGAAACATATGTTAGGTGCCTTAAATAAAAAAAAGATCAAGTTTATAAATTTCATTAAATATGTAACCAAAGTGGTATTATGTGTAAAGTTTGAACCCAAAGTTTGAAACTGGTGTCACTGAAGAAAGTTTTTAAATGGTAAAGTTTTAGACAAAACCTGTTAAGATGTCTTTGAGTGTTAGACACTGGATATTGTAGTCATAGTGTTGGTTACCGCAGCAACTCTAGGTGCTGTTGTTACATAGTTCAGCTAATAAATTGGAGCATGGTCTAACTCATGTCTAATTCTTGATATAACTCTGGTTCTAACTCTTGATCCAGGAATAACCTATTTTAAATACAAAGAAAAATCAATTTCTTTTGCCATAGAAAAGTTAACATTTTTGTTCATACAAAATTATACAGATTTTGGCAATAGGCTACTGTGACTTGTTCAAACCAATCATTTATAGTAAGGCTTTGTTCTTACACAAGTTAACAATTTCTAATTAATACAATTTTAGGTCAGAATTTACTATTAACACTGTTTTTACATTTAAACAGTTAATAACTATTATTACCAAAAGATAATGTTTTTGGTTTTAGCTGTAAAATAGGCCTTCACATAATGGTTCGCACATGACCTTGTTAGAATTGAAAAATGTTTCTATGCTAATTACAAAGAAACTTCACTGTTAAACAATACTACATTACAATATCAGCGATTACTTTACATTACACTGTGATTTTAGTTATACAAAGTTATGCGTTTAGTAATTTGCAAACATTTTATCAAGGGGTTTACATCAGAATTTCAAGATATACGATTTAACCAAAATCGTTAACAAAATTTAAACAAGTTAACAATTAAACAAGGAAAGACAATCAGCAGGATTCATTAAACTCTAGTAGTGCCTTTAAGTATTTTACATACCTGGATTTAAACTTAATTCAACTTGAAACAATTTGAAATGAGTTAAGCGTGGGCTTAACTACGACTAGCTTAAAGGTGTTCTTTGCGTTAATGGCTGACTTTGTGAAGCGTTAGTGGAGAAGACGTCGGCAGCGCTTTCGTTGTTCGAGCGGTATTTTCCGGCACTAACTTTGTTTTATATTCATACTTCGTTTCAGTTACTCTACTGTCTACGAGATCGCGCGGGTGTATGTGATTCAGGTGATCTTGGTACAAATGCGTGATTTTAATCTAAGTGTGTAAATTTTTAATGTGGTTTATTTTAGAATGCTACAACTGTTACACATTAAACATGGCAAGTGAACGAAGTCATTCTTTGTGTACTTTAAAAGAAACACTTGAATTTAACTTGAAAACTCTATTTAACTATTTTGTATAACAATAAATGTACATTTTTTCACAAACATCTTTTGAATTCCTCCTTTTTTTTAAGTTTAAAAAATCTGTATTTTTTCTGAACTCTGTTCGGAATAAGCGTATTTTCGGATTAGCGGAGTTCGGATTAGCGAGACTCTACTGTATTTACTTTAAAAGGAATTTAATTTCATACCAACATAATAAGTTGACTTTGGGTTTGAGATTAAACAGTAATGGCCTCTTTACAGATACATGTTTCTCATTAGCTAGTTACAACATTTTCTTTACAATAATATTCTTACTTATATGACTAAATTAGTCATGGTTTTCCTAGTGTTTTATTATGAAAATTAAATTTGTATTTGCGTTCGAGGCCTCCGATTAATTTCTAACATTGAGATCAATTGTATTTTAGTTAGGCCTATGTAACGTGTATCGACCAATATGGCAGTCTGTTTACATTTTCTGCATATGGTTGCCTTACTATTTTGAGTTCAATTTTCATATTGGTGTTTGCCTTACTGATATTTGGAAATATAATAAATGTGAATAAATAAATTCTAATTTGCTTTTTATTGGTGATGTGAAATAATTTGTTGTAGTAATCCTATTTGGGTTAATTGGTTATCCTTGTCTTGACATTCAGGCAGGTTTGTTTGTGTACCTTTAGCAGAATTATACGTAATTTATATATTGAATTTGGTACCGATATAGTTTAGAATTTGAGTTCTAGGGTTAATTTCCTTACGTAATAGGGTATTCTAATTTCTTAAAGGCTAGGCCTATCTTACTTTTGGAACTTTTTCCTCTTTTTAGTTTATGTGTTAATGTTTACATTTGATGTTTGGCATTTAGTTTGCATGGTAATGTGTGAAATGTGTGCCGTTATAATTCATAAGTAGGGGTCTGCGGGTACCCGAATTTTTGGGTTTCGGGCGGGTTTTTTTTCACTACCCAAAGGTCAGGCGAGTCCAAAATACCGGTATATGTTAAAATTCGAGCGAGTATTTTTGCTATACCCGATAAATTCGGGTAGTGAGGAATTCAGTCCCGATAATTCGGGTAGTGAGGAATTCAATACCCGATAAATTCGGGTAGTGAAGAATTAAAATGAATAATTCAATTTCCTTATGGGTAAAAAGCAAAAATGAGGCGATTAAAGCTATTTCAATATAAAAAATAAGACAATGTGTAAACAATTGAAACTTAGAAAATTATCCAACCTTCTTTATTCATATTATAGGCCTAATCACAACAAACAATCTCGAAAAATGGAACAAATATGGAATCAAGACATCACGTTGGTTAAAGCAGCTAGACAACTGTCGTTTACTTCAAGTCACAAAGAAAACACAATTATTCTGATGAAAAAAGTCCAAAACCTAAACAGTAAAGACATGTCTTGTGTTTTATGTACAACATGACTATAATAATTTCGTCTTGTATAATTCGTTACTTTGGAATTGACTAACCAATAATTTCCCCCGAATTTTTACAAGAGAATCTTTTCTCCGACAACTGTTACTGCGATATGATATTCTTTTCTAAACTTACCCCAACATTTTGAATTGCATACAAGCATGATACCAGAAATGAAATGCAAAACCGAAATGTCAACATTAATTTTACCCGGTCGTCATTTAAAGTTTTCGGCGGAAAGGTTCTTAGTCATAACAGTTCACTTTTGTTTTACTGTGTTTAGTAGTCTGTATTTTGTTTTGTGATTCCGTGTTGTTTGAGGTTATAATGACCATCAGTTCGTTCGTTTCACATCACAGTCAATTTTTTGCCGTTTACAATTTGTGTTAAAAAATAAATAAACATTTCTCTTTTTTGAAACGGATGTGTTATTTTATTAGTTCCGTAGTTTTTTGTTAATAGTTTTAATTTTTATTGTTTTTTTGCTGTATGGTTTAGATTTCCTAAAACAGGCAATTTTATCACTAGAAAATTAACATCGGTGTAGCCGTCCTAGTTCTGTACTGCTAGGCCTACGAGTTTTGTAACAGATAGCGATCATGAGAGAAATACCAGTACAAATGATAAAATACCAATCGAACAGAAAATAAATCCAATTCAGCAATCAGTATTTTTAGGAATAGAAAAAAATATTTCAACTAGCCTAATAATTAATAATTTAGTTCGGTTAATGTGATTATGTTTTTGGTAAACCTATAACTTAACTTTTTAGTACCTAATAGCCATACACTAATAATATAATATTTATGAATTCTGAGATAAGTGCTAAATTCAGAATAAAAATTTTTATCTACTAAATACAACATCATCACTTGCTTCGAGTTTTCGTTTCCTACCCGACCGGACTCGGGTAAAATATTTAACTACCCGACCAGACTCGGGTGAAATTTCACTACTCTACCTAACCCGACCCGAACCAAAAAATCACTACCAGACCCAAGTGAAAGATTTCACTACCCGACCCGAAGCAAAAAACCACTACCCGCAGACCCCTAATAAGAAGACATTATTTATTTGAAATAATAGTGAACTAAAACACTCAATAAAACCAACTTACACAATATTGTAGCTATGCTTATTTGTTTCAGTCGGTTTGATTCATTATGCTTTAAATTGTTTCCAGTCAAGACGAAACTATTAATTTTGTTTGCTTCAATCGTTTTGTTTGATGCAGTGTGCGGTCGGCAGTGTAACCTTTGCTTACTCTCAGACAAATAAAATAAGAAAAGCTTAGAGTGTTTAGCACAACTTTTCATAGTGATTTTATTTGTAAACTCAATACGTAGCTTAATGGTAGTACATGTATATTGCATGCAGGCCAGTCGGCCACATAGATGATATTGGTTTAGTTTTATAAAGTCTGGCTTTACATTGTAGTTCGTCAATACATAAAGAATTAATGAGTTCTACAGATCCCGGCTGGCACTTGGTCTATGGGCTACTAACCATACTAAAAACATCAGTATTCCCGGCGCGGGTAAATAAACCAGTTCCATGTTCCAATTTTATGTGATTACCTCTAGAAAAACGAACATTAATAATGTAATTAAATTTAAAATTACTTTTGTAACCCTTTCAAGGGTGAGGTGACACCACCAGTTCTTCGAAAGAATGAATCACATTTAGAAAGCGGCGTGGGAAAATGTTTTTTGTCTCCCTTTCCCAGCATTCGCGCCGATATCTATAACTACTGAATGATTACAGAACAATATTTTGAATCATTCCATCTATTTATAAATCAAAGTCTCAAACTTCACCACCCCATCAGTAATACATGTAAAGTTATTTAACTAAGTTGTAGTATGACCCTAAGTTGTAGTATATTAATATACTAGGGGAAACCCCCCTTCATGCTCCGCACGCCAACCCCGTCGTGACCTTTTATACTCACAGTCATAAGAATCGTCAAAAAAGCTCTAGGACGGACCGTTTTCAAGATATTGATGATTTTTGCGGAAAAACAATGGAAAAGCTCCTAATCATTGCAATATAATCGAAGCCGACGGAATAGCGTGTTTTTTTCATGATCCGTCACTCACTTATTTCACCCAATTTGTAAAAGCCAAAATTCGACTTGGGGGGGAGAGCTCCCAGGGGCATATACAATTTACCTATTGTGTAGTCCGTGACTGGCAAAGATGATGTTTCTAGGTCGAGAATTGTCAAAAATGCCCTAGGACGCACCGTTTTCGAGATATTGTCGATTTTTGTGAAAAAAACTCCAAATCATTGCAATATAATCGAGGCCGACAAAGTAACGTGTTTTTTTTTTTTTTCATGATCCGTCACTCACTTATTTCACCCAATTTGTAAAAGCTAAAATTCGACTTGGGAGGAGAGCTCCCAGGGGCATATACAATTTACCGCTGTATAGCCCGAAACTGGCAAAGATGGTGCTTACTAAAGAGGTGTCGAGAATTGTCAAAAATGCCCTAGGATGCACCGTTTTTGAGATATTAACGATTTTTGTGAAAAAATAATTAAAAAGCTCCAAATCATTGCAATTTTAACACAAGGCCGACGGAGTAATGTGTTATCAGCACACTACAAAATACAAATATTGTTTACTTTTTATATTTATCTTGTAAGGAACGAATGTACCAATTTCTAGCTCTCTAGCTTTAAGGGAAGTATATTAATTAATTTTTATTGTATTACGGGTTGTTGTTACATTTTCACCCCTTAGTAGCATGCCAGAAAAATCAAATATAGTTTACATTGTATTTAAAACTATTTCTTGTAAGAAATAAATGTACCAATTTCCAGCTCTCCAGCTTTATGGGAAGTATAATTAATTTGTATTGTTTTAGAGGTTCTTACCACATTTTCAACCCTTATCAGCACACTACAAAATACAAATGTTGTTTACTTTTTATATATATATCTTGTAAGAAATAAATGTACAAATTTCCAGCTCTCTAGTCCTAATGTATGTATAATAATAAATCTTTATTGTTTTAGGGGTTGTGTGCCAAATTTCATTCAAATCCATCCAGTACTTTTTGTGTGATTGACAGACAAACATACAAACTTTTACATTTATAATATTAGTAGGATTATAAAATACTAGAGGGCTCTACCCTAGCTCGCTTCGCTCGCCAACCTCCGCGGGGAAGCAAATGCGAACAGATCATTTTATATTATGATTATGATATTTTCACAGGAATGACTATTGATTATTATTGACGGTAAACCAGTATTCAAACTGGTCAAATAGACCTAGTAAGGAATAATGATTGTATAATTTTAATAGTGATAGGTGTTTGAATTATGATATGGTAAGCTTTCATTGTTTGTGTTTGCTATTACCTAACCTAAAAAAACTGTTTGTTGTGAAGAACAGATACCGGATTTTAAATTTGTCAATTTCAATGCTAGGGTAGTGAATCTAAATACTTTTAAGAATCGTGTGTTGGTAAAGTGTATGCCTAACCTAAAATTGTGTCAAACTTATGAACCAAATCAGCTGTTTTATTTTTAATATGTAACATCAGATGTTTGAATTACAATACAGTAAACCTTTTTTTTGTGTGTTTGTTTTTATTTTGTTACAAAACTGAAACTAAATTAACTCATTCTAAATTTGCTAAGTTGGGTGCTATAAATGTAAATGCATTCAACAAACATCTGTTGATTCAGATTGTGCCACACCTGCAATTTTGTGTTTCATCTGTTATAGGGATATGAATGATCCACAGTATTTTCATCATTTTCAACCCTTAAAATCAATATTTTGCAAAATCTTTTCTTAGTGAGCCTCTACATAGTGGTATTAGTGTGTTCCACGTCTATTGCTATCATAGTTTTGGGTGTTTGTTGATTATGAATCAGTCAAGTCAGTTAGGACTTCTTCTTTTACACATCTTCTTTTTGTACAGATTTGACCTTTTTTCAGCCCTTGTATAGGCCGTGAAATTCTTTGTGGTTTGTGGCTGATTGATTCACAGAGTTTTACTATGTTAAAACAACAGTCAGTAAGCGTACTATGTATTTTAATAAACTAACTACATAATTTTTGTTTAGTTTTTCTTCAATTTTCGTTTCAGGCACAACAATTGACTTGTTCAGAGGTAAAGCAGCCATCAGAGATCAAGAAGAGGAAAAGTTCCCCACTCAGCTGTCCAAGCAGATCAAGTTTGGTCAGAAGTCCCACGTAGAGTGTGCCCGCTTCTCTCCTGATGGTCAGTTCCTGGTGTCGGGAAGTGTGGATGGGTTTATAGAAGTTTGGAACTTTACAACCGGAAAAATCAGGAAGGACTTGAAATATCAAGCTCAGGTGAATAGAATATTGGGCATGTCGTTAAGACTAGGGATGGATGGATACCAAATTTTTCGATTCTCGATTACCGATACCGATACTTCGAAAAATCGATTATCGATAGCAATACCTATTAACAAAAAACAACTAGTAATTCAACAAATTATTTGTTATAAGTACAATCTCAGCGTAAATCCATGAAAAAATCGACGCTTGAATACAATTTGTGCCAATTTTATAAACTACCATTGTTGAATTATTATTAAAAATACAATAGCAAATGTCTGCGAAAGAATAAATACGACGTCTGAATAATATTAGCGCTAATTTTTTAAAACGCCGGCATTAAAACCCAATTTAATATACAATAGCTTATGTCCTCGAAAAAAATCGACGCCTGAATACAATTTGTGCCAATTTTATGAACTACCATTGTTGAAAATATATTTAAAATACAATGACGAATGTCCACAAAAGAATACGATATCCGAATATTATTAGTACTAATTTTTTCAAACGCCGGCATTAAAACTCAATTTAATGTACAATAGCTTATGTCACCGAAAAAATCGAAGCCTGAATACAATTTGTGCCAATTTTATAAACTACCATTGTTGAAATATTATTAAAAATACAATAACGAATGTCTGCGAAAGAATAAATACAAAGTCCGAATATTATTAGCGCCAAGTTTATAAAACGAAAATATACAACAGCCTATGTTCTCGGAAAAATCAATACCCGAATACAATTTGTGCCAATTTTATGAACTACCAATGTTGAAATATTATTTAAAATACAGTAACGAATGTCTGCGAAAGAATAAATACAACATGCGAATATTATTAGTGCTAATTTTATAAAACGCAATTTAATATACCACTTAATATTTAATTTATATGTCCTCGGAAAAATCAATGACCGAATACAATTTGTGCCAATTTTATGAACTACCATTGTTGAAATATTATTAAAAATACAATAACGAATGTCTGCGAAAGAATAAATACAAAGTTCAAATATTATTAGCGCCAAGTTTATAAAACGCAATTTAGTATACAAGAGCCTATGTCCTCTGAAAAATCAATGCCCGAATACAATTTGTGCCAATTTTATGAACTACCAATGTTGAAATATTATTTAAAATACAATGACGAATGACCGCAAAAGAATACGATGTCCGAATATTATTAGCGCTAATTCTATAAAACACCAGTATTATAATATACAACAGCGTATGTCAGTGATAAAACCTATTCCCGTGATTAATAATTTGTTCTTGTTTCTATAAAATACCGGCATTAAAACTTAATTCAAATTACAACGGCTAAGGTCCGTGAAAATTTTATTTTGATGACAGTTGTAAAATTCGGAAAAAAGGAAATTAAATGTCGCTATTTGTGGGAATGAATAACAAGTAAAACAAAGGCACTTCGCCAGGACTCCCACAAAAAACATAAATCACAAGTAACGAAAATGTCAAAAATGTTTTACCCGACAGAAATAAAATTATACTTTAAATACTTTTGTTATCGATCTATACAATTTGTAACTTTTGTCACAGTAGACATCCTAATTCTATAAACAGACACAATAAGAAACGAATCCATAAGGCACACCTTGAGCCTACTTTACCTTCCTGTGTACAAATAACTAAGCCTACGCATGAATACAAATAAAACAAGAAGTGTTTAGCAAATGAAACAATTGCCTGAACATTTTACTAGGGAAAATGTCTGCATACATCAAACTAAGAAAGTTTTAAATTTTTTCCTACTGATATTTATTATGCTGAATTGGGCTTAAATACAGAGAATGTAAATACCAGAAATTGCATTCAAAATACGGAGAACTGGCAAATCCGAAAATGATATAAACTGAATATCTCTCAGAATCGGATTTCGGCTATCGATTCTCGATACAGATACCAAAGCTAAAGTATCGGTGGTATCAAGAATCGTGATCGAAAAACGATCCATCCCTACTGAAGACTATAAGTTAGAACTTTAGGCTATTTTTTTTTTTTTAATGCTTGCATTTCTGTTATACAAAACAATTTAATTGATGTTACTAACTTTATGTGTTTTCAAGGTTAACACATACTGTGACTAGAGACTGTAAGTTAGAACAGGATTTTTTTATTTTCATCGATTCAAAATACATTGATATAACAAATACATTTGGGCCCTTGTTAAACACATAGGATTGAATCGTGAACATCGATGAATATCCGCAGTTTGATGTGAAGTACGGTGAACATTAAGTATTTATGTGTTACAGAATTTTATAAAGTGAAAATCATGTTTGTTCCTGTTTTTTTAATATAAGTATTTTATTAAGTGATGTTGTTGCAGAAATAGCGGAGTCCGGTAATCGTGTTTATTTATGTTTGTTTTGCATAGTCTGATGTCATTGAGAAGATATGTCTAATATTTCCCAAGTTAAATAAGTGTTTTTTATTTTCTGTTCGTAATTAATTACTTGAAATTTTACTAATCATATTTTCTGTTTTCATTTATTTAAGAAGTTTAGAAATATAACTGAACATTACAATTACTTTTTAAAGAATTTTCTTGCTTATACGTTGGCACCTCTGTCGCAATATGGCGTAGAGTCGTAATGTCAACTTTTGCCGAAACTACTTTCGATAGTGTCTTATTTTTAATACCCATATGATGGTAATTTATAAATAAACATCTTGAAAAATACAGATATTTATCCTAAAATGGCTGACTGATATTTATCCTTACTTTGACTGTACTCTACTTTTCTTTTTCTTTTTTATGGGTAAAGGAGCCCACCATCTTTGTTTCACTCTAGAAAAAAGAGTTCTTTTGTGGAATATAATCCTATTAGTGTTTGGCTAAGTCCTGCCGAGGCTACATTATAAAGCTAACTATGGAAAAGTTTAGAATCCACACTGCGGAACACCTCAGGGCTGAAAAACACTCTCCTGAATTCGGTAATTGCTTCACTTGCACACAAAATTTGTTTTTCCAATTCACTCCCACAAGAGCTGAACCAAGACAAAACTCAAATCTTTACAGTAGATACATTCTTTATCCCAGAGGCCGAAGAACGCGAGACAAGTGTGCATGAAAATCCAAGTCAGGCTGACTATGTCTGGCGACTCACATGGGATAGTGCCTCAGAGTACGCACCAGAAGGCCAAACAAAATTATTATTTCGTCTTAAATTAATTTTGTTTAAGTGCAGTTGTTTTCCGCACAGTTTTTTAAACACAATTTGGCGCTTTTCGGTTATGTGTCAGTAAACTTTAAACATTTCCTAACCGGTTCAAAGTTATGGTTACGGCATTTCACAGTTACTCACAAATATTATTTTGTCGATCCCGAAACGGGTGCACATACGCATACATTCGAAAGCAATTAGCGGCTGGCAAAACACTGTAACTAAGTTCAGTGGGACACACATCGTTTTGTGCTTGATTCGTACTTGTGTTTTTGTGGTGCCGGCAAATTCAAGGAAATTCTCGAAGATATTGTCGCCTACTGGCCTCCAGAATAAAGGTAACAACTATTCCTTTCATAGTTTCTCTTTAGAAAATGTTTAAAGTTTGCTGACACATAACCGAAAAGATCCCACAATTTCTATCAACGGTTTATTTTAATTTTGATTGTTTGTTCATATTGGCCTCCAAATTGTGTATTACGGTTTTAGGTTATTAAATTTAGAAGGTTACTTAGTTTTAGTTTTAATTCAGTATTTTTAAGAGACTTTGCATGTTTAAGCTATAAATAAAATTAGTAGTTTTGCTATAATATTAAATAACTTTATTATTATTAATAAATGACTAATATTACATATCTTTAATATAGGATAACTTTATGATGATGGAACAAGCGGTGTTATGCTTGGCGTTTAGCCGTGACTCAGAGATGTTGGTGAGTGGTGCGCAGGATGGTAAAATCAAAGTATGGAAGATAACAACAGGACAGTGTTTAAGGAAGTTTGAGAAAGGTCATACTAAAGGAGTTACGTGTCTTCAGTTCTCCAGGGATAACAGTCAAGTCCTTAGCGCTTCCTTCGACACAGCTATCAGGTAAAAATGTTTTACAATTATTTACTAACTTAAAGTTACCTTTTCGGAAAGTCTTTCTAATCGTCTTTACTTGGAGCATTTATTTATCTAATGAGCGCGACTTCGTGTACTCGGATAACAATGAAAAAGGAGAACATTAACACAATACTAATTTCACCCAATGTGAAGGAGGTTTTTAACAATAATTTGAAAAGCACTATATATACATGGTGTTTAAAAGGAACGGATAATACTTTAGGAACTGATTATACAGCTAAAAATTTAAAAAAGTGTGCATATGAACATAGGTCTCGGAAAAGCTTTGTTTAAAGTTATCCGCCTTTTTGTTTTTTTATGAAATAATTCATATCTGGAGAATGGTTTGACCAATTGAGTATGATGTGTAACCTAACAATGATCTATCTTAAGAAAAATAAGCGATTACAGTAGAGCGTCGATTATCCGAACTAATTGGGGCCAAGGGGGTTCGGATAAT
>JAGFPH010004800.1:28157-41588 GCA_018207615.1 Philaenus spumarius | reverse complement strand
GAAGACAATCCCAATATGTGGAATGGCGTGCGAAGCACGCAATGCTTTGTGTTATTGAAGATACTCCCAATATGCGGAATGGCGTGCAAACCATTTTGCAGCTATTCAGCACCGTCGTGAATAGACTTATTTCCCAAATTGTTGGTCGAAACCTTAAAATATCGGTCTATAAACTTAATTTTGGAAATTTGCTCAACTCACGTCAGCGGTTCAGCTGCGTGGTCGAATTATTGTGGTTTACATAAGCATCACCTAAAGAATGGCATCATTTTTAATGGTTGAACATAATCTAGTGAATTTTGTGCTGTTTTTCTTGCTAAAAAATTGTCCTAGCATTCAATAGTGTACAAATATTTTTAGCAAATTTCCACAGGAAATATGAGCTATGCAGTGATTCTTATGATGAGACCCAAGGTCAGTGACCAGGATCATGGTCTCCGGAACACGTTTTGGGGTGTCATTAAAAATTGTAAGTGTTTGCACTCTAACGGCCCCGCATTTTTCATCCGATTTGGTACACACATTAGTTTTCTAAGTCGCTCGGAGGTGTTACCTCATCTTTTGATACGATAATCAGCTGTTCATTCTAACACCGCTAAACTAAGACTACTTCTCACGGCATTTCCGTTATCAGCTGATTTCAATAAATGATTTGCTTTACAAATTGTAGGTTAGGTTTTTGTTCAGAAGTAGGCCTTGGTTCTTTTTAACATTTATAATAACTTGTATGTTGTAATCACTCTCGCCTTTAACGTAGATTATGTAGTAAGCGAAGATACGGTTGCAATGTGATTACAAAGGTTTATTTAAGTAATAATATAAATGCGAACAATTGAATATTAAAAGGTCTCGGTGTTCAAAGTTAATAATTTTTGACGGCTAACTGGTTGTAATGTCTTTTCAAGTAATTATTGTGATTCAATAAAACAAATAAAATACTTAACACCAAACAATGTCACATAATGTGTTCTTATTCTAGGCTTAGCCAATGATGGATGATTGATAGTTATGGAATGATTAACAAATTGTGTAACTAAAACAGGTTATTTAAGACAAAGAGTCTTTTGGTCTGATTCGTTGAGGTTATGGAAGTAGATGAAAGTTGTTAAATAATTTTAGTTTTGAAGAATAGAACTACCTGAAGGTCTGTTGTAGAGAAAACTGGATTTAACTGACCCAAAATGGCAGAAGGTGTATTTAGTATTTGCCAGTACTAGGTGTAACTTTCTTTCGTTAAACATTCGCTGTGTAATAACTGCAGGTGTGGTGACAACTTAATTCTTTCTCTTGATGTTTTTTCTTCTCTTTCTTCTTCTTTATTACAGTATTTAATTTGTGTTTATAGATAAAATCATATAGGATGGCGCGTAGGGCGGGTAGTGCGAGTGAGACGGAGTAACTATCCCACCACACTTCCCCTCCTAAGTTTAGGCGGGGCATTGTACAGTCAACCCTAGTTATGTTGGCTTATTTACTTTATGATATCGAAACATTTTAAATAAAACATGTACTAAACATGCTTAAAATACGATTTAAATTAAAGGCTATTTTATTACTTATAAAGTAGTTTAGTATAAATTTATTATAGATATAAGTAATTAGAAAAATAGTATATTTACATTACATTAAATAATTTACTGTCCAACTCTTCAAGTAGTTTCTTATGAATTTAGTATAGATATCGTATAAAAAAAACAATATATTTACATTACATTAAATAATTAACTGTCCCGCTCTTCAATTCCGTTAATTATTATAAATTAACTATAGATATAAGAAAAAGAAAAAACAATATGTTTACATTAGGCTATTGCCTGAAAATATTGGTTGCGCTTATTTGCAAGCGATTTGTGGACAAACCAAACATCTGACTGAAAAATGATTGAAAAAAAATATGCAGATCAACTAATTTTATACAACTTTGCCGCTGGAAGTTTCTTTCTACCCTAAAAATAAACAAAGTTTACGCTTTACTACTTTTTCATGCCCTGATTTAAAAAATCGAAGTATTTGTTATTGTATAATTCCGAACATTTACTAAACTGGAAGATATTTATACTGTTAGTTGCAACATATCGCAGATTACAAATATATAAAATTTGTCCTATTTAAATAGTCCTAGTACTGTGCAGAAGCTTGTAATTGAAAGCACGTCCAATTCCAAAAATTGCTCGGCGGCCCTCTAATCTATGGATTTGACACAGACTGTATTCTTCTTACTAAACGACAAAGACTGGTGTTGGAGGGAGAAGGGCATTACTGCTTCTGCGCAAACCACGTGCCATCCTAAATGCTACTACCTATATTAGAGGAATAGACAACTGTCCTCTACAAAGGTTTATGCCAGAGTTCCTATCATTAAAACAACATTATGTTCCTCCCTCCTACAATATTGCTTCTTTTTCTCTCCCCCCCCCCCCCCCCATCTTTTTAATAATCTTTTCTGCATTTGGGTTGACCTAAATTTAAGCCTACATGGTTTTATAATCATGGTGACTGATCTTATATTAATTTTCGAAATGGGATATGAACACATAATGGGCTATGTGTGTTTTTTTCTTAGTGCTATCAGGGACTGTTGTTTTTTTAAATGATCCCTGATATGAAGTACCTACTGCTTACATCATTTAAACCTCCCTTTCGTAATTTTTTACCTGTTACATGTATTAATTCCAAACGTTCAGGAAGTTAAATTGGGCAAATTCTGCACTTTTAGGGGTACGAATGAATTTTACCCTTATTCGGTTAAGGGAGTGGGTTGCACGTCAAAAATTTTAAATAGTAACCCTTATTGTGTGATATCTCATTTTAAAGCCCTCGTTGAGATGAGAAAATTGGTGTAAACCTCCAATACCCCAATCCAAAACGGCGGAGACCAAAAGTTCTATGTATTGTATTCTACATACAATTAGATGTGTATCAATTAGATTCATTTTAATATATAGAAACATTGCACAATGTTTTTAATCTACGTTAGTTATGATTTAGAAAAAATTAACTCCCAAGAATTTTTTGTCATATTTACTATTCAATACCTAAATCCTAATTTACACACGATTTAATTTGCATCACATGATTTTTTTAACAAGTTAAATAAGTTTTAAAATCTAATTATTTTTATAATTTTTGATGATTTAAATCATAATTAGTATTTAGGTATTGAGTAGGCCCCATTTTCATAAAATATAACAAAGATTCTTGGGAGTTTAGTTTTTTCAAAATCATGATTTAGATTAAAAAATTTGTGAAATGTTTATGTATCTTAATTTGAATACACATCTAATTGTTCGTAGAATACAATACGTAGAAAAATCTGAACTTCTTCCCGCCGCTGTTTTGGACTGGGGTATCAGAGAGGGGTTTACACCAGTTTCTTGCTCAACGAGGGCTTTAAAAGAGACATCAACTCCTATAAAAGTGAGAGTACGTACGTACGTGAGTAACATATAACATCACAGCTGATTTCACCCATCTGTGACAACTCAACTTGACTTGAATATTTCACCCACTAAAAATCATCCAATCGCAATAAATCAAAAACCGTTGGAAAGGAAATGATCTAAACTTTAATTTTTGCGTTTACAAGTTTTTTCTAAAACGTATATTTACATACGTAATCATCGTTGCAGTTTTTGAGTTTTCTAAAAGCCAATGTCGCGCGAATTTGAATTCGCCGAAACTACCTTTAATTCCCATTTCTATGTCTCTCCTTACAGCCCGCCCGTTATTTTTTCTGAGTCATATCTGTATACTGAAGGGTTCATCACACTTTTACCTATCTGAAACTGCCATTAAATCAAAAATCGGACAAATAGTTCCAAAGATATGTAATTGTCTGTAAACCTTTGCAACTGAGCAGATTTCAACCAATAAAACAACACATTTTGCGTTCGAGATATATTTTATAATTCAAATTATTTCAATAGACTTTTTGATATCTATTTATAGACCAAAGTTCAATTTTTCATTTGGTGTAAAGCAAACTATATTTGACTTTTTAGATGTTTTTCAAACAGCAGTTGAAAGTTCATATTTGCACAGAATTCATACTACCGCTTGAGTTTGCAAAACAAGGCTGTTTCCATTGTCTTCAACGGTCATATTTTGAATTTCGTTTGTCCGCACGAGGTTTCATTTGTTTCATCTCACTTTTGTAATTCAATTCATTCTAAGTAAAACACTTTTTTGATAAGGTAATAGACAAGTATAAAGTTCAATTCTTTGATTTATTCTCTACACTTTGTTATAATAAAATTTCGATTTTGGGCAAAGCATATATTACAAAATTACGTTTCAAAGTAGGCGTTTTTTTTAGCAATCGTGTATTTGGAACATAAAGGCTGGTGTTTTCAAAATAAGAAGTTTGAAATCGATAAATGTTTTTATGCAGTTCTATTTAGAACTAAATTACGAAACTTTTTTACATTTATGAAAAAATGTTTACTACTTGTTATGTAGGCCTAAAGTTGAACTTTTTCCTTTCGTTACTGAACATTTTTTGCTTCTTGAGCTAATAACTTTTACAATTTTACATCAATAAATTTTTTAATTACATATGTGGATTTTTTTAACCTTTCTCTACAAAAAAGGTACAGAACACTTTTGGATTGGTATACAATTACTATATTTGGCGAATTTTTGAAAATATGCTTGCATACGCACTGAAATGACTTGGCGTTGCAAAACATTAACATTGACAGTTGTAGGGTTAATCAGCCTTTGATTTTTCACGGGGGTTTACACACAATAAGAGTTACTATTTTAAATTTTTTACTTGCAGCCTCCCCCTCCCCCTAACCGAATAAAGATCAAATTCATTCATACTCCTAAAAGGTGCAGAATTTGCCCAATATAACTTGCTGAAAGATTGTAGTTAATACGTGTAACAGGTTTAAAATTACGAAGAGGTTGCGGAACTTTTGCAGAACTCTGTATAAGCCGAATTTTGGTATCATTACAATGGTGTACAGTATGATTTTTTTAACCGTGCCCTCGGCCAAATTGTACTAACCTGAATGATAACATTAGAAATCGCTCTGTCTACTCCACGAAAACTAAGCCTAGCGGCGTGAAACAGCGAAAACCGAGCTTCAATAACACTGACATTTAATACACTTAGAAGCGATGTAAAATTATGAAACTTTCACGGATACGCAGATAAGAACCATACGATTCGTATGATGTAAAAGAAAATCCATTACAAAACCTATTTCATATTTTAAAAATCAATATTACAACAATGTACTTTAATAATGACATGAAATTTTCACACCGCTGAAAAGTTTTTTGTTTGTTGGTCAGAGACAAAGTGTTCGCGAGAAAGTTTTAGATAAAGGTCCAAATTAAATATTTTATTTGAAACATTTTTTCGTTTGACTTACGGTTTGCTTGTTACGGATGTCTAGAGTTAGATTCCGGGGAAAACTTCCTGCCTGGGGGGAAGTAGGCCTACTTGGTGTCTGGCATTTACCTTAACCACACCACAGTATTATTCGAACAAGAGACGATTCATTCAAGTAGTTTTTATTTCAATAATTTTATTCGAATAATTATTCAATCAGTATTGTTCAATCGAAGTTTGTGGAACTGCCTTTACAATCCCTCCCCGCTACACCGCTAGCCCACCGTGCGCAAGCCGAGCCGAGGGCACGGTTAAAAAAATCGTACTGTACTTAATCATTTGATTTATTTTACACATTTAACATTATTTATCTTTATTAAAATCACCTAAAGGCTAACTTTGAAATATAAAGAGGAATATGGACGTTATTAATTGCTAGCAAAACAGGAACAACTGAAGACCTATTTAAGTCAATGTTGCAGTCCTATTTAGCATTATAAACACACCATCTTAGTCGATACATTTTTTGCTTGTGACCAAAAAAGTAGAATAAAACCTCTCAAAGACAACAACAAATAATATACAAAGTTTATTACCACTTATATTCCTTGGATTATTTTACAATATAAAATATATGATACAATAGTATACAAAGGTAAACGTAAAACAATTAAAAGAAATGCATGTCCCACATTGGGTTCTCTTCCGAGTAAACAACGGGATCAGCAGCAAAGTACGAAGCTACGCTGGGGTACTTGTTTCCACCGAAGTAATTGACAAGGCAGATGCCTCTTATGACCAGTTTGGCGAACTTCCACTCATGGGCTGAAAACAAAATAAGTTGTGAATGTTCCAGATGGCAGTGAGATAAGAGGTATATCAATAAGGCACCTTGAGGTATATTAAACGACAAACTCAAATTTAAATTCAAATGGTGTATATGAATTTATTAAAACAGGTATCTCAAGCTCCAACAACATGCAGATGATACTAGTGCATGAACAAATCTAGATAGGACATTAGATTGCAATCCAGTCAAGTAGTAGAACCAGCTGGCACAACATGTGGCTACTTAAAGACAATTTTTATTATAACGTAAGACATATACAAAAATAATAACATTTTTATAATTTTTATGTCGAATATGTGTTTTGTAATTAATGCTGTCAGTTAAATGGTGAAACATGTTGTATTTAAGAAACAAGAATTGTTGACCATTTACTTATAAATACATTAGAACCGATATGACAGACCATAACATTTTCCACAGATGTTTACAGTAAAAATATTTCTTTTCCCTGATAAAACACGAAAACTAATTTAACTAACAAAGGCACAGGGTTTGACTTATGTTTGAAATTAGCAAACTATAAGTTGTTTCGAAATGTAATTACATAATAAAATGAAATTGAAACTAACTCAAATCAATATTTAAAAGATTCCTTTGTCAAATTGATTAGGCAAAACTTAAGTTTAAAATATGTTCCAAATCGGACTAGGCTAGACCTATCCTAACCTAAAATTGTATTGAATTTTTGTTTGCTAGTAAACCGAATCAACTGTTATTGTATACAATTGGTTGTATAGAAATAAGTATAAAAATAGCTTATAATTGAGTTTTGTACGTAAAAAACCGCAGCGAATATGCAAGTGAAAAATTATTATCTTTGATTTATTTTGTTTCAAATGTATTGTAACATGCTGTTACATGTTATTAGGCTTGTGGCGATCAAATTGTGCATGTGCAGATAAAAACTGGACTTTTCAACGCTTAAGAGTCATTTTTAAATTATGAATTGGTGTATCTGCATACAAGTTTCCAGATATGTGCACAATGCCAGACTGAAGTTTCACAGAACCAGAAAGGGCCTGAAAGTTAATAGAAAAAATCAAAAGTTTAATAGAATAAACATTGATCTCAATAACAGTTTTTTTCTTTGGGCATTTGCTTATTAATTTTTGTCCTTAATGTAAAATTGTTACATAAGACGAAATTTGATTGTAAAAGGACGAGGTGAGATATAGTAATGTTGAATGTCAGCACTGCCTTGACAAAAAGCTGACTGCTGTTGATACGTTGAAGATTGTCAAAAACGGACATAGGCCTATAATCGAGCAAAACTTACTTGCATTACTCACTCTACTGTGACCTGTGAAAATGAAGTTCTGGCTAATGTGGACCGAGGGTTCCTTGGATAAGCGAAAACTCGGATAGTATTTAATCTGTCAAAAATCGAGAGGAGAATTGTACGGTAAACTGGTCAAATCAATGAAAACGTGGTCAGAGATGTGAAAAAAGACATCTACTGTATTATAAAATGATTTAGCGTCAAACATAAGTCCTGGTATTATTTTATTTGCTGACGATACAACTACAGTTGTTAAAGCAACAAGTTTGAAGGACCTAGCTGATTTGACTGAAAGGGCTGTGAATGAACTTTCTAGTTGGTTTGCTGCAAATGGGTTAAAGTTAAATGGTAAAAAACTCAAATCATCAAATTTCAATCTTGGCAGAGTAGACAGCCAATAGAAATGAAGGTCAGTGTTGAAGGTGTAGAGCATAATGCCATAGATATAACAAAATTTTTGGGCCTTTATATTTTGACAAAAATTTGAACTGGAAGCCTTTTTTTAAGATACTTTCAAAAAAGTTGAATACTTCATGCTTCCAAATGTCGGTATTGAGAAATACAATTGATTTAAAAACGAGAGTAATGATTCACCATGGCAGTTTTTGCTCTGTCATGCAATATGGAATTTTGCTTTGGGGAGGTGCAACAGGATTAATTTCAATTTTTTTAAATTCAGAAAAAGTATGTCCGTTGCATGTATGGTTTGAGTAAAACTAGTTCATGCAAAACAATTTTTAGGCACAGGAGACTGTTGACACTTCCATCTTTGTATATTTTGAAATGCCTATTATTTATTAAAGCCAACTATGATGTTTTGTTAAATGAACAAAATGTTCATCAATATGGGACTAGGAACAAAATAAACTTCCAACTACCTAAACATCGCCTTAATATATATGAAAGAACAAGTGAATATATGGGCAAAAAAATGTTCAATAAGCTTCCTCTGCATATTAAGGAAATTAAAAATGTTTGTTTTTTAAAAAAATGTGTAAGAGTTTTTGATAGAGAGAGCTTACTATAATGTAAATGAATTTTTAAATGATAATGTGATGTTTTAAATTTGTAATTAGGTTAGTATAAATTAGCTTTAAGGCACTAAAATATTATCTGTTTTTATATTTTCTATGTTTTGTTGACAATGTTACCTGTTTTTATAGCTATAGCTATATTATAAAATGTAATGTAACAGAAAAATAAAAACTAAAGTCCAATGAAAATAAAATACAAAATTATAAAAAGACATACATAGGCTGCAGTACATGTTCCAGTATAAAACTTTTTCTTGTAGAAGTCCAAGTATTTTTTGTTTAACGGAACTCGCTCGCTTGAAAACTAAACAAACGATATGCAATATGACACACGTGACGTTTTAAGAGCGAGTGTTTACTTGATACTGAATCAAGCTACTGTATTCACAAAAACTAAAGGAGAAGTATGAAAGGGGGGTAAGAAGTTACACACAGTAGAAGGTCGGACAGAAGCAGATGTAAGCCAAGCCAAGATAAGGAATGCCGACATCACCATCGCGTAAACAATAATCACAGGCATCTGTCTACTCTTACTACGCTACTAAGTGTATACGACTACCCGATTAATATTATTCAAGTCATTTGTTTGATTGTTTATTTAGTTCATTACAGTCACGGATCAACAGAGTTTTATTTTCTCTTCCAGATTATATTACTATAAATGGCCGAAGTTTCAAACATTGATTGTTTGACGGACATTTCCCGGAAAATAAAGCTGGATGACGCAACCTTATTTGTGCAATGTGACTTGTGTTAGTGTTATGGCACGCAGAACAGGGGAGGGGGAGCGTGAGTTTGATTCCCCTCTTGCTTCCGCGGTAACTGTATTTTTTTCTTAGAATCAATTGACAAAGCGGCATCCTTTGTTTCTTTTTCTTCGTCGGTTGTTTTGTCGGAACCTTTACTGAATTTCTTGGCAGCAAAATATATTATATATGAGTAACGTATTGAGTAATATGTTGAGCAGCAAAAAGATTCAACATTATTAGACGTGATGTACGTACGAAAGTGGGGAGACTTGGTTTTGAAAGTTAAAGAACAGAAAAAAATATGGTAACTGAGTTTTTAAAACAATGATACAGTATATTATGTAAATTCAGTTTTCAAAGTTTATGTAAGTTTAATTTGTTTGTGTTTGTTTATGTATATATGTGCATACAATAAAATGAGTTGCAATAACGTCTTGTTTGCTTGTTTATTTATGAAATACGGTTATTTTTGAACAAACATCTGTTTACTACGGGAACCTCAGATCAACCGGCCAGGGTCTCGGTGCCGACCAGACCGGTTAAGAGGGGCTCTTCTGCACTTATAAATACATTAATTATGTTATTTAGGCTATTTAGAAAATATATTATTCTCTGGAATAAACAGTACTTGTACAGGTCAAAATACCTTAAAACATAAAAAAAATCCTATGATGATTGCTTAGTAAAAGCATTGGAATTACTGTATTGTACAGTATTTAATAATGTTTAAAAACTGTGCGTTTTATTTACCGGAACCATTTTTGACAAAACATTATGTGACTAATATAAGTACAGTATAGTAGATTTGCCGTTACACGCAGATTTCACTTTGCGCGGTTACATTAACGCATGCGTCTACCGCAAACCAAACTTTTTTTGTTTACTACCTCGGATAACCCGAAACTTGGTTAGTCGGGGCTCGGATAACCGCGGGTCTACTGTAGTTTTGTGTGGAAGAAACTCGGTAAAGTAAATTTGTAAGTAATACTCTACCACGTTTATGTTATTGTCAAAATTAACGAGTCAGTTTTCCTAGTGAACTAATCTTTGTTGTACAAATATTTTCATATTTTCCCTCGATATTTTAAGTACTACATTACCATTACCACTTGTGACTAAAAAAAAAGTACAGTTTTTTAAATAAAATCTTTCTTCAGACAAAAATCATAATTTACTTTGTATATATAGGTCCATTGCTGGTCTTACTTATCATTTATTAGAGCCACGGTGGCCGCGGTTGTTAAGGCGTCAATGCTTTATCAATCGTCATGGCAACCATCAATGGAAAAGTTCCAGGCTCAATTCCCATTGACACCGAATAATTTTCTAAATGGTTTCTTAACAGACATCTTTGGCTGTGGTTCGGATTCCACGTAAAACTGTAGGTCCCGTCTTCATTAGCCTTAAGTGCAAAACAGCAGGACGTTAAACCAAAAAAAAAAAAAAAAAACTTATCATTTATAGCATGTAGCTTCCAATTCTGATGAGTTTTATCGAAGGACTATTTTTGGAGAAAAGGCTGAAATTGTACCCGTTGTGTTTTGAAATCCAATGATTCGAATTTAATTCCACTGAAACTAGTTTTAACTTTTCTACCTTCTTTCGAACAATGCCTCACTTTTATATATCAAACATTGAGAAAATTATACATGAAACCTGATTTCCTAAAACAATGTCTAATGAAATCCATGTACAGAGTGATGAATAAATTGTTCATAAAAAGACACTGTAAAATAGCACATAAATGCAAAATCTGCAAATAAACTTATAAAGGTCAATTCACAAGCCAAACTCTACTCGTAAAAAAACTACTTACTCAAAGGCCAGTTCTTCATCACCGGATGTCTGGAGTACATAGCATTTTGTGCAACTTTCCACTCCACAGTTGTGTTTGGAATCTGTAAATATAAAAAATATAGTGTATCTTCATTTACTGAGGCACATGGAAGGAAGCCGAAGCTCATGCATTATACTTCTGTGGTGAGACCCACCATGACATACGGCGCCATTGTGGTGGACAAGTGCACTGCTGCCTAGACATTATCCCGTTAGAACTTTTTATAAAGGTATCGACGAGGAAGAGTGCTCATCGTCTTAAATGAAGAACTCTGGATGTACAACCCAAGTAATTTGGATCACTCTATGATCACAACATTAGTTGCTAGAGATCGGTCATTTTACAGGACCACATGAAAATTCTACTACTCCTCCAGATCAATCAAGTTTCACGTAAAATCTGTGCAAATTAAATAGTTCCCGAAAAAGCCTCTGTAAGATGATTTTTGAGCTTGTGGCAAGACGAGGGCAACTCTTTAAAAGCCTAATGATCAATGTCTTAAGCATATTGAAAGGCTGCAAAAAGAAAGACGATCAACGGCAAATCTGCCTGATATTGAAACCACAAATGAAATTATTGTCACTGGACTCTCGCTGATGAAAAGTCAAGAACAACTGTTGGACTAAATGGAATCAAAAACGGAAACGATGATGAAATATTTTGCAAATTAGCAGTTAAGACTTTAGTATCCACAAGATGTTGGAGAGAAAAGAAACAGTCCTCAGTTGATCCTCACTGTCTTGTTGACGGCCAACATAACATCCTGAATACAACAAACAAGTTTTTCAGAGCAAGAAATGTAACAGATTTGATCGATGCAGAACAAAGTGAAGTCCAAGTTTCATTATAATCAGCTTAGCATAATCAGCTTGTACATGTGACGCCAGAGTATAATATCGCCCAGTGAAAATTCCTTAGACAAAATGTAAGTGTTCGTTTGTTCAAAATCTCTGAAAGTTCTTCACTGATTACTTTGAAATTTTTACACATTACATTTGAACACAAGAATGTTTTTATATACTTTTTTTTAAACAGCAGCATCTATTGAACATAAAAACAAACAAAAATATACTAAATATTTAACAAAAATGTGAACGCCATTAAATATGTTTATTGACTATAATAATAACAGTAATCAGCTATTTGCTATAATATTTCCATTAACACCTGATTACAAACTTTGAAACAATTATTTGTATTTCTAACTTTTAGGTTAGGTTTTTGTATTGAGCGCCATCTTTTGGACGTAAAAACAACACAAACTATACTAAATATTATACGTAAAAGGGACCTGCCGTAATAAATAATTATTAAATATGTTTAGTGTTTTGTTACAGCAATCAGCTGTTTGCTTAAATATTTCCATTAACAGCTGATTTCAAAATTTGAAACAATTATTTCTATTTCTAACTTTAAGGTAGAGTTTTGTTTAAGTGAGACTTGAGCCTTGCTGGTTCTTTTAACCTTTATTATAACCGATGGTATAAAATATACGAAAAAATTTGATTTGAACATTTAAACATTATTTATCACCTTAGCTTTGGATTATTATTAATCCTAACCTTTTTTGTAAATAAAACATAACATATTATATGTGTACAGAAGGTTCCAACGGGGTTGGCGTGCAGAGCACGCAGGCGTCTCTCCTAGTATATTATAAAAATAGAAAATCTATAGTTTATTTATCTATTATGAAACGTATTCTAATTTCTTAAATGTTAAATTTTTTTTTAAACGCCAGATCTCTTGAACTTATTCTTCTGTAACTGTCTCAAATTAAAGATCTGTTTTACTTACAAACAAGAATTTGCCAGTAAGAATGACTTGAGAACACCTTGGGTCTTCTGGATCGTACGCTTTGACCTTGCAGTAGTCGCTTTGTGCTAAAGATAAAGTGAGAGAAGCTCGCGGGTCTTTCTGTAACAAATATATTCTCATTGAATTCACATTTAAATTGGTTAAAAGTACAAGACTGTAGGTTTTACTCACACTGAAAATATGTAGGCCTACTCTGTAAAGATTTAAATCTAAAGAAAACCAAGCCAATTAAGAAATCATTAACACAAAAGTAAATATTTTTTAATATCCAAACATAACCTTTCAAAATGATTGCTAGAATTAACTATAAATGCTGCCGCATTACAGAAGACAAATATTGACCCTTGTTAATTAATTTAAATTTCATGAGCTTAAATACTTGTGCTTCACCAGAACAATTTTTAGTTTTTCCTGCATTAAATATTATAATTTAAATTATTTTTGGAGTATAACTCTAGTATCTCAGCAACCTTGAAAACTATGGATTTCAACAGGTGTTTTGGATTGTTTTTACATTGGCTAT
>JAGFPH010004800.1:13559-28057 GCA_018207615.1 Philaenus spumarius | reverse complement strand
GGTCGATCGCAATACTTACCTTACCTAGTATAGGGTAAGGAAAGTAAAAATATAAATTGCAAAACGGATGCGTATTGTGACTGTGCTTAAAATTAGACCTTGCAAACAATTTTATGATAAAAAGTAAACGAAATAAATGGTTTGAAATTTAGCATTTCTCTTATGGGATAAAAATCCCAGATGACCGCCACTACAGCAGACCCTTAAAATACACATTAAGCGTTATCAGAGAACGTACACTTCGCAAAAGAAGTCATCAGATTGACGTCTAGATAAATGTTGCGTTATTATCTACAGTTAAATATTTTGACTGCCAACATTTCTTCCTAGTTGAACTAATTGATCGCAGTGAGAAACACTATAGACTAAGTCGAAACGGTAGTTTTTATTCAAATTTGTAGGCTACACATTTTAAAATAAAACAGCTACTGCAAGAAAGCGATGTGCCTAATAGATTAACTAATGATGTCAAGATTTTTTTTAGTCCTTTCCATTGGAAATATTTATTGTTTTGGTTCGTCTTTAACGATTTAGCCAGTGTAAGCCAAAACCGGACGTTTTAAAATAAAATTATCGCTTTTTGAACTACAACTTTATTATGACGTATAAAGTGTATAGTTTTAAATGTTTTTTCTGGTTAACATGTTTTCTTTTTTATGTTCTAAAAAACATTGTTCAGTGTCAAATTACGTGATTTACATATTAGATGACAGTTTAGAGAATTGAGAAAAAAGATTAACAAAAGTGCGCGATCAATGAAAACTCCTGTAGCTATTATTCGAATAAAAACAATACGACCACGCAGCTGAACCGCTGACGTGAGTTGAGCAAATTTCCAAAATTAAGTTTATAGGCCTATGCTTTAGTGTTTCAACCAACAATTTGGGAAATAGGTCCGACGGTGCTGAATAGCTTTAAAATGGTCCGCACGCCATTCCGCAAATTGGGAGTGTCTTCAATACACAATGCACTGCTTCGCACAACTACCCCATGGTAAGATCCACTACATGGCTTTGAACCGGGTAATTCTATGGTATCTTACGTTTTGATCGATTTTGGAGGAACCAAGCGAGCTATAAGGTCGCGTAAAAAAACAAAATGTGCAGAATAACATCCTACATATATATTTGTAGAAAAAACGCAAAAACAAATTCATTCTCGTAGGAAAAATCTCAAAAAATTGTTACTTCCGGTCGAAAAAACGTGCTTCCGATTGTTGGAATTTTTGGCTAACGAACTCGTCCGAGCGACGTAGACAACCAACATGTGTACCACATTTGAACCGAATCGGACTTAAAATGCGGCCGCTAGAGTGCGAACACATGTATACGTATACATATGTGATTTTTAATGATTCCCCAAAACGTGTTCTGATGACCATGATCGTTGCTCATTTGCTACTCCCGACCTTGGGTCTTACCATAAGGACCACTGCAATAGCTCATTTTTCCTATGGAAATTCGCTAAAAAGAAGCAAGAAAATAATACGAATTTGAAGTAGGCCTACAATGTTTTTACCAAAAGTTTTAAAGCCTTGTCTTATTTCCATCACTGCTTTATTTAATAATTTCATCAGAATCAATCAATTATTTGAAATGTAGTAGGCGTGCACGCACTTTTTCTCTTACATAATTCGCACACAAAAGTAATTGATTACTTTCGAGAATATGACAATTCACTTTTTACAAAAACACTGTCAACACAAGCCACTTGAATCTAATCCCTTACCAAAGATTGATTGTTATTCAGACTTGCTTATCAGCTGTTTATAATAGTTGCCAATTCATGGATGAAATCAGTTTACTTTTAACGAGTCAGCTGTTGCAACGAGCTATATTAGGTAGGCATTGAATATTCACTTGAATGCAGTATTTAAATAACTAATTATTACCAGAGGTTAATTTAAAGAAATTGGAATCTAGTGTTTCTGAATTTAATTTTGTCATTTTAATTATTGTTTCATATTAATTATAATTTTTCACACGTGCAAATTGTTCGATTCAAATTTGAAATTTGTATGAATATTTTACCTTTAAATCTGCATCTTCGTTTTGGCCTATTCAAGTACATTTTTTATTTGTGACAAAGTGAAATTTCTATCATTTATAAATCAGAAGTTATTTATTAAGAATTAAACAGAATTAATAAGCAGATCTATTTTAGTTTGGCATATAAAAATGTATAAAGTCATGATGAGTGTTGAGTCGCGTAGTAGGCCTACGTGTCATTGTTAACAACTTCTACTGCGTCGCTAATGCAAATATGTTATCAGCAAGATATCATATTTGTAGATGTAGATCAAAAACACTAGCAACATTTCTGATAGTCGACCGAGCGAAGCGAGGTCTCCGTTTTAGCTCGACCGTTCGGCATTTCGTCTGTGTGTCTGTCTCACGATTACGGCAAAACGCCTTGACCGATTTTGATGATTTTTTGCATGCATGTTCCTTATTCCTAGGCCGAGCGATGTATACGGTTTTTCAATTTTTCATTTTTAACACCTTAAGTAAAATAAAAATGGCGACCGGACCGATTCTCTCAGTGTAAGCCTTTCTACAAAGCCAGTTTGTGGTTTAACCGTAAGTCGAATTTAAAAACTAATAGCATTTTGTCAGTAGCAAATTTGATTTTCAACAAAATTGTATTCTTGATTTTTTCTTTATCTCTAACGGCAAGCTCACAAAATGGCCGTAAACTTCAAATTTGTTCAAAATCTACCAAGTTTTTGTATTTTAACCATGTTTTTATACGTTTATTCTAAACCAATTCAAAAGTGTTCCGTAGCTTTTTTGTAGATAAAGGTTCAAAGAATTCATAGACTATATGCCAGTAAAAAAATGATTGAAGTAAAATTAACAAAGTTATTAGCTCAAGAAACAAGCATGTTCAGTAACGAAAGGAAAAAGTTCAACTTTAGGCCTACATAAAAAGTAGTAAACATTTGTTGTAGTTTTTTCATAAATGTAATAAACGGTACCAGGAACTGGCACATACTTTCTCACAAACATATTTAAATTATTAAACGTCACGGTGACTTGTAGGGTGGGGTAGGAGAGGTGATTTTGTATTAAAGTTGTTTTCCCATAAAAATCCATAAAATAACGGAAAAACCAACTTTTCTCAAAAACGGCTCGTACGATTTTGATTAAAATTTTACAGTTTATAGTACTTTAGGTCCCTAATAAACTATACAATTTTAATCAAAATCGTTACAGCCGTTTTTCAGAAAAGTTGATTTTTACGTTATTTTAAGGGTTTTTAAGGGAAAATTACCCTTAAAAATTAAAAATTCACAAAAATGAAAAAAACGCCTGGAGATACCGTGGATTAGTACCTCCATACCAAATTTCATCAAAATCGGACGACTGGTTTAGGCTCTAGGTCTGATAACATCCACACAGACACACACACAGACATCACTCCGAAAACCACTTTTTTAGGTTCAGGGGGACCCAAAACGGATATTTCCACCAAAAACTCAAACTCGAAAATTTTGACGAAAACAATACTTTCTCCATATACTATGGTATAGGGGGAGAAAGTAAAAAAGTAACGTAATTTAGTTCTAAATAGAACTGTATAAAAATATTTATCAATTTCAAATTTCTTATTTTGAAAACATCAGTTTTTATGTTCCTACTACATGACTGCTAACAAAACTAGGCCTATTTTGAATAGTAATTTAGCAATATATCCTTTGACCAAAAATGACATATTATTATACTGTAAGAAACTGTAGAGAATAAATCAAAGAATTGAATTGTATACTTGTTACTTATTATTTCATAAAAGTATTCGACTTAGCTTTATTTGAATTACAAAATGAGATGAAACAAATGAAACTTCGCGGCGATAAAGGACATACAAAAAATGACCGTTGGACAGCGTGGGAAGTGTTGGTACATGGGTTGAGATCACTATCACGACGCTTTAACATAGTTTGTTTTCATTATTTCTAATATTGGAATATGATATGGAACTGTAAATAGGCCTACTTTGTTAAGTTTTAGTTATTAAGTATGTAAATATTTAATTCTATGTTTTCCCTCAATAACGCGATATTTTTAGCTACCTTACGCATTATTAACCTAAATAAAATACAATGTCCCCTAAAAGAAAATCTTCCGCAGTTAAAGCTCAAGAAAATAAAAAATAAAACGAGAACTAGAAACCCCGGAATCGCGGGAATTGCAAAATAATGTTTCACTGGCTAAACTTTCTGCTTACTTCCTTACTGGTAGGCCTACATTATTTTTAACCTAAGCTCAAAACCACATTTGTTATTTCAACGAGCGAGGTCTACTGTTCATAGAACTACTAGTAGTATGTTAGGGTAATTATAGCTCGCTACTAAAACTGCGTTACACTAGGTAACGAAAGGTGTTTGGCGACTAAAAATTGGTATTGACAAGTGTGTTACCAACTTTATTTTGACATTACTGTACTTAAGTTCTATTAGACAGGTCCGTGACGTGTCATTGAAGTATTATAGCCGTGTTTCCGTATCAGTAAAAAACAATGTTATTCACCCGGCGCCGCATCATTTCAGTATCCCTTCCGTGCTTTTTAAACGAATTCCCAACAATATTTTTAGAATTTTACGGACGAGATTTTTTGTTCGTTTACAGTGAATGACGAACAGCTCATTGAATGTGCCAGGAAATATCCGATTTTATGCGATCTATCCAATCATAAATATATGGGTATTTCATTTAAAAAATAGGTCAGTTAAAGATAATGACAGCACATGCAGGGCTGTATAACAAGGGCTAACCCGTTTCTTTGATCTCGGCACTGTGCCGCCAGTTTCACTCTGACGTCACACTGACACGCACTAGCTGGTAGTATTTCAGTAATGTGCGCGCAGTCGTTTACTCGCTGTTGTAACTCGATGGAAAGGCTTCAGTAAAATAAAATTTAGATATTCTTAATCTACATAAAGTACGGATTCTAACAGCATAAAAAACTTTTATTTCAACAGGTATTTCGAATTTTAATAATTGAAAATATTTGAGAATTATCACAGACTGACATGGAAAAGTTACTAAGCGAGGACATTTTTTATTTTTGGGTTATAAAGGAACTTCCAGCGGGAAAGTTGTAGCCAATGAATTGATCTAAACTATCAAATTCACCGATTTGTGATAAAATGATTACCGTACATCATTATGAACTCGTTTTTTAAATGAGCGCGAGGAGGTGCGGCGCTGCCACTCCCGAAGTACAGTTGTTTGATACGGGAATAACGTTTATGTACATATTGTTATTTTAAGGTAATATAGTAAATCACTTGTCTCCAGGTAATTATGCCAGCTAGAAAAAAGTAAGCATTTTATTTTAACATAAACTAATTATAATTTATAAAATTATAGATTAAGTTTATAAAACTAGCCTACCTAACAATAACTTTTGAAAATGGTTTGGTAAATTGTTTTCATTCCAATACTTTTTATTATGTTATCTATCGTTGCATTAAGTTGTTCTATTTAAAGTTACAGAAAAACAAACAACTTGATCTCCTTATCAAGAATATCTGACGTTCTTTGAATAAATAAATATAACAGAATAGTGCATTATTCTTAGAATCTACAAAATAGCCCGTTGGTGAATTCAAATATGATTTTGAAGGTAGATCACCCCTTATCGGAAAATAAACAATATCTAGTTTAACCAGTATATAGGCCTATACAAATCAGGGCTATAGAACAAAAATTGTATTCTATAGCCCTGTATACCTACAAATATGCTATAGGCCTATATAATGTAATTAATGAGAGTTTGAATGTGTCTGGCTAATAAGCGCTTTCATTCAAACCAATGTTGCAAGTTGCACACTTTAATATTTTAATGATCATACTTCAAAGTTAATTTTAGTAGGAATAAGACTAAATATATGCTGCAAACATTCATTTAATAAAATCACAAGTTTCAGATTTCTGTACATTTTCTCCCTTCATATAAAAATATCAGGCCTACTACATAAGGTATTTGCTTGCCTAACCAATACCAGGCTTCTAAAGTAAAATATTAGGCCTAAATGTGTATTTTTCAGCATTCCGTTTTATTCTGACTGTAGATGTAGGCTTAGGCTATATAAATAATAGAGTGAAGTTTTTGAGTCTCCTAGAAATACCGCAGTTAATACAAAATAATTACTGTATTATATAGGCCTAGTCCATTTAAAAAAAATGTGTATTTGTATCTGTATTTCCTATATAGGCCTACCTTTTGAAAATATAGGCTACCCTATCAATTAAAAAAATTAAACATTTTCATGTGTATTTTAATGTCTAAACAAACATTCTTCAGTAATTTAAGATATATTTTTTGTTTTAGAAGAGATCTGATATTTAAAACAATGCAAATTTTGCATCCTTACAAAAAAATTTGTAATTGATAATTGAAATGAAATTGATCTTTTTAGAACCGTATTGTGCATAAACCTGTAAAAAAAACCTAAAAGGTTCTAACCTATAGTATTTAGTCACAGTATGTTTTACCTGTATTCAACATTTAACAGTAGAATGTAAAACAACATCGTTGTCTGCAAACATATTAGGCTAGGGTCTAATAGTAAATTTACGCCAAAATATATTGCAATATTGTAAACTGTTTATATATTTCGATAATAAAGCTTGTTTTAATTTAAATAATGTAATTAATTAACTAATATTCCTGTTGGCCTAGCTGGAAACTATTTCCTTATTTGGGGACATATTTGCCTTCATTAATTAATTGTTAATTTTGAAGTGGCTTTACATATTTTCTACTAGAATGCAGCACCTCTTTGACTCTGAATTTATCTTGTTTTCTTATTTTCATTGTTGTTATTATTTAGTTACAATATTGATCGCTAGAGGTTAGCACTTCCTAGACCACTTTTTTTAGTAATTCCCGCTTCTCTACAATATTACTGTTTGTAGTTAATTTTAGTTATTATACTTCTCCGCCAGAGATCAGCACCTTCCGGACGACCTTAGAAACTCCATACAAATAATTAGAGCAGCAGCACGTGTTTCAAATTAATATACCAGGTAGCAGCACCTTACAGACACAATGTTATTTTCAGAGATCAAATAATCGGTCAACATATATTTATCATTCTGTCTCAATATAATTTTTGACAGTGAGACGGGACAAATTTTTGTAAAGTTTCTTTAAAGAAGTGCCTCACTGAGGGAAAGTCGACCACTGTTGATACTGTTACAATTTGACTATACTTTTACCAAATGTTGAGATGTGTTGGCAGCGCTACCTGAAGGATTAAAAATGTACTATTATGTAGTAGTTTAAACTTTTATTAATAGAATGCGTTATTAGATCAAATTTTGATAATTTATCTAATGGTAGTTTGGGATCAGTCCTACAATCAGTCCTGTCTTGTGCTGCTCCTGAAGGCTTTTAAATTTACTTTTCTGCTGATTTATTTGCAGCTCTGTTAGGTCACCATATTAACAGTTTCAGATTACGTCCGTAAGGTGCTGGCATCTGATGAATTTTATTTAAACTATATTCGAAGTATTGACATAAATTGTAAAAAACGAATATTGTATCGAATAGGATATTAATTAAATTAGGTTATTTATTTTAAGCTGGTACAGTAATTCTCTAAAACAATTAAATAATTTTCGAAATTACTTTGATGAAGTGATGTTTTTTCATGCACAAGTAAATATTTAGAGTGAGTTTATTGGCTACCAAGTGCTTGAAATATATTGTTTGTCTTTTTCTCTGTCAGTCTAGGTTAAGTTACATGTTTTTCAGTTTGGAATGTAGTTTTTGTGTATTTCGAATAAAGATGGTTACAAAATATTTAGGTTATTGTCATTATCGTATTTAAATGTGATAAACAAATTAAAAGTTGTTCTAAACATATTGTTCTGTCCATTCTTTTGCCAATTACATTAAAAATCATTATTGAAACAGGAAATGATAGATTATTTATTTAACACAATAAGTTATATAGTCTAACATTAAACCATTTATTACCATTTATTCTGATCCATTAAACCTATGAAAGTGAAATTTAGGTATACAATAATTAAAAACTACAGTTACAAGATTTTCAGTCCTTAGTACCACTACACCACCTGATTCACATTCATAGACTATGATTAAATTAATGTCACAGTAAAATAAATAAACAACACTAAAACTTGAGATGAGAGTAAGTAGATCTGTTGCCTATAAAATTAGCTGCATTAGGATAATTTTTAAAATTTAGGGTAAGTGAACATGAAAGAAGTTGGTGGTTGGCTCACGCAGGCCTATGTGATAAGTTTTTCCAATCAATTAAAAACTTAAAGGTAGCTGAAAAAGGTACATTAAATTCATTAAGAATTAAGAGATTATTTTGTAAAGACTCCAACCTTGTACTAAATGGTCAGGTAGAATTCATGTCAAACTCGCATTTGCTGAAAACATTGTCTTCCCTTTGACCATAGGTCTCCTACCACACTACCTTTATTAGCGAATTTCCATAGGAAAAATAATGAGCTATGCAATGGCCCTTATGGCTCAAGGCTTAAAGACCCAAGGTCAGGAGTAGCAAATGAGCACCGATCATGGTCTCCAGAACACGTTTTGGGGTGTCATTAAAAATCATATATATATATGTATAGGCCTATATATATGTGTTCGCACTCTAGCGGCCGCATTTTAAGTCCGATTTGGTTAAAATTTGGTACCTAAGCATGTTGGCTGTCTACGTCGCTCGGACGAGTTCGTTAGCGAAAAAAATGCAACAATCGGAAGCATGTTTTTTGACCAAAAATAACTATTTTTTGAGATTTTTCCTACGAGAATAAATGTTTTTATAGTTTTTTCTACAAATTTAAATGTAGGATGTTATTCTGCACATTTTGTTTTTTTACACGACCTTACAGCTCGCTTGGTTCCCCCAAAATCGATCAAAACGTAAGTACCCGGTTCAAAGCCATGAGGTGGATTCCACCATGGGGTTGGCGTGCGAAGCACGCAATGCATTGTTGTATTGAAGATACTACCTCCGTTGGCATGCGAAGCATGCAATGTTTTGTGTGTTGAAGATACTCCCAAAATGCGGAATGGCACGCAATGCACTGTGTATTGTAGTTACTCCCAATGTTCGGAATGACGTGCGAACCATTTTGCAGCTATTCAGCACCGTCATGAATAGACCTATAAACTTAATTTTGAAAATTTGCTCAACTCACGTCAGCGGTTCAGCTGCGTGGTCGAATTATTCTCTTTACTTTTGTTCGATAGTCAAGTAATTAAATTGTTCTCTGTTGTAACATCAATATGTATATGCTTGTTTTATTATTCAAATGTCTTGTTTTCAGAATGATACGGACAAGCTTAACATGCGTGATAGCTCTTGTAGCGTTACAGTTTGCTGTAGCCTATGCTAGTATAGATTGGATAGACGCCATCATTGTGGACAATTACAATGGGGCTAATAACAACCCGGAAGCACAAAGTGTTTACGGTGACCGTTCACTGGGTTTGGCAAGAACAGATGATGGTGAGGCGTTGCCTCCGCCACCGCCAATTGATGAGGCGGCAAAGTATGCACGCTACATCGTACACTACTCGTGTAAGTATTTTATGTTGTCTACAAAGAACTATCTGCTTACCATAAATATAAGAGATGAAAAGAGAATTGCGTACTGTACGACCAAAATGTACAAGTAACATCGATCTGCCCACTTTGTCTGCTCAGTTTCTCCCTCAAGCAGCGCATGATCACTCCTGTAGTTGAAAAAACCAAAAACAAGCTATTGTCTTTTACGATTAAGTTTAATTGAGATATCGAAGGATTGTTTTTGGAATAAAAGAAGCTCTGTAATTTAACTGTTTTTATTTTGATACACAACGGCTTGACTTTAATTTTTATTTTTAAATTTGAATCTTATTTTAAACGAAACCTCTTTCTTTTTGATATTTTAAGTAAGAAGTATTACAACTTTTGATGAAATTAACACAGACACATGGTATGTCATGTGTTTCTAGTTATTCTATGTAATTGCACCTATAGTTATAATAAGCTTCATGATAAAATTGAGAAATTTAGTAAATTAAACAAATATTTCTTGGCCAAAAAGCCTTTTATCGGCCCAGATCCCTTCTGTTGGAGGCCCGAGAGCCACCTAAGAAATGTCGTTGAAATCTGGACGGAGAAAAGTTGGTCCTCACATTGGAACGATTCTCCTGGGCTTAGGCAGGCTAAAATGTTCTCTAAGTCGAAAGCTTCTATTGATGGACAGCAACAACCTTAGACGGATTGTAGGAATCCTTACTGGTCACTGCCCGGCCAGGTGCTACT
The DNA here is from genome assembly GCA_018207615.1 of Philaenus spumarius. NCBI lineage: Eukaryota > Metazoa > Arthropoda > Insecta > Hemiptera > Aphrophoridae > Philaenus > Philaenus spumarius. Next base: position 17,751 of record JAGFPH010004800.1, on the reverse strand, counting down.
TTAAAAAAGTGGGACCGGTCTCTGAAGACTCCTGTCGATTCTGCTCATTTGGTGGGATTGAATCGGCTCAACACCTGCTGTGCGAATGCGATGCTCTCACATGTAGGAATTTCAGGGTACTCGAAAGTGCTTTTGTTAGCCCGGAAGTGGTCCGTGGTTTTGATCCCAAGACCTTCCTAGGTTTCATAAGAGACCTGGGATGATAATTTGGGGGTAAAATTTTACCACATTAGATCCTGGTGGGTCGCAGTGGTGGGGAACCCTTGGACTCGTCCGAGTAGCTTAGAAAACCAATATGTTTACCAAATCGGATGTAAAATGCGGCCATTAGAGTGCAAACACTTGTGTATATATATATAATATTTTTAATGACATCCCGAAACATATTCTGGGGACTATGATCGGTGCTCATTGAATACTCCCGACCTTAGTTCTCACCGTAAGAGTCACTGCAACTACAGCTCAGCTTTCCTATGGAAATTCACTAAAAAGTGACAATTTCACTCAAGAAGCGAGGCATCTACTAATCCAGAAGAACTTACTGTTCAAATTAGAAGTGTTTTTTTCCCACTAGTGTTCAATCATTGAGTACAATAAAGATTTACTAAGACATAATGAGAGCTGGGGATTTCTAAAGCCTCCCTAAAAAGAAAATCTAAAGTCAAGCTGTTTAAAACTTGTGAAGAATCTACAGGACGTGATATTATATGGGGAAAACTTGACGGACGAACTAAATCCCTTTAGAATATTGTTAAAGCGTACTAACCTTAACCTCATTGACTGTTTTCCAAACATTTGGATCATCTTAGGAAACGTTTTAATTTTATTTATAACTTAACAGTAGCCACAAACTCAAAAATTAAAACACCCAAAATTAGTGCCTGCGTACGGCAATTAAAATGTTTGTATTTATTAGCAATAATTTCAGTTGAAAATGATAAAGCTAAAACCGATAGATACTGAAATAGAGAAATTTTGTGGTTTTAAGAAAAATATTGTCTGTATCTATTCTTGAATGTTTCTTCGCACGCTTTGGATGGACATATTCGGCTGCTCTGTGGTTGAGCTTCCTACTTGTCAAGGGTGTGGGCCAAATTCATAGTCTAAGTTTATTACTCCACTAAAGACCCTTTCATTTAGTCAAGGTTTATGGCTGAATTTGTGTCCGCCTTTTAGACCAATCATGGGTGATTTGAAAAAGGTATATTTTTTTGGTAACATGGTTAATTTTAGAAGCAAGATTTAAAAAATTTTTAATAGTTCTGTCATACCTTTAGGTCGGCATTAGTTGGAACTAGATGCATCCGAATTTGATGAATATTGAGTTCGCAGAAGGTGGTTTGATAATTCTGTAATTCTCACTAACCAAATTTCCGACTGATATGAGTTTGTACCTTTATCTGTGTATTTATCACAGGGTCTGTTACTATAAGAGCCTCTTTGTAGCTGACGTCAGCCCACTATTCTTAACACAATGGCAAGCGATGGAACATTTGATCAACGCCTGCATAAAAGAATCTGAGCTTTATTATGTAACAAAACAGTAAATGTTGAATGCTTTTACTTTCTCACTATACTAGGTATAGTATAAAGTATAGTGATCGCAAAAAAAATTGATGTTGAGATTTTTGTGTAAATATCCGTCTTGGAACCCAAAAAGTGGTTTTTACAAAATGTTTGTCTGTATGTATATAAAATTAGAGAGAAAACTATTCAATCGATTTCAAACAAATTTGCACCAAACATGTCAGTTTTTCGTGCAAAATCCTTTTTTCGTGCATCTATGCAGGCCTAATTGACATGTGAGGTGCAAATTTGTTCGAATTCGATCGAATAGTTTTCTCTTTAGCTAGTAATAATAATATTTATTAGTTACTCTTTTACTTTTATGTATCACTTCTTCTACCCCTCCTACAATTATGAAGTCACAGTGAATCTGTTTAGTAATTTGAATATGTTTGTGAGAAAGTATGTACCAGTTTCTGGCACCGTTTATTAATAATACATTCACTTGTGGAGTAATTATGAACGTTGTAAATGCAGTACGTATGTTTCCAGTATGGGGCTCGTTGGCTCATATCTCATTACAACCCAACACTACGGGAATGCCCATCGCACGAGCTTATTCAATAAGCGATGGACCAATTGCTAAAGGTAGCGGAGTGCCATATTTTCTGATGACATTCAGAGATAAGGAAATGCAAGACATAATAGTAAGTGATATTTTTAATTTCATGCGCAGTTAATAATTTCTCTAACAACATTTTTTAAGCTATTAAGAACATATACCTGTACCTTCAGCAATCCTGAAAATGTTACTAGAATGATAATGATAACAACCCAAAATAATATAATTTTCAAACATTGTACTGTTCAACATACAAAGGAATTATTTAAACTTTAAGTTACAAAATATTTTGTTATTAAATATTTATTTTATACTGGCCTTGTAGAGTTGTAGCCTAAATTAATTAAATTTTAAGACAAAATATAGGTCAGAATAAGTTTGTCATTTAATTAAACCATTTAAAACTAAATCTAAAAATGCAATGAGTAAACGTTACAACTTTTATTTTACATTATAGCTCTAAGCTGATTAGCTCAACTTTGGAAATTTGAGTCCGTATGTGCGTAATGAAAATCTGTAGAATTTAATACCTCGTGACCTTCCAATATTTTTCAAGCATTTTATTGTGTTAAATATATTAAAAGTTTGTAACAACTTCAAATCAAATGTTATTCAGGTTAATTAGTCGGACCTTTTATCAACAAAACTAGTACACAGTTATGATACAAATCTATAGTTATCAATCAATGTCGTATCATTGAATTTGATGAATAGGTATTAAGCAAACAATGGATTTGTTAGTTTTTGATTAGATTTAAGATCATGTAACTATAAATAAACTTAAATAATAATCTAAAGGCAACAATTGAAACAATAAAGACAAAGACTGTCTATACAAATTGGTAGTTTGTCTGATTCACAAAAATGAGCAGTTTGAATCAAAATGTAGAAACAAATTTTGTAAGTTGTATTAATCCTGGTCTTTGTCCATGTTTTGTTTCTTTTGTAATTCAATATAATTTTGTTTTTTAACCATGTGTTTGTGGATATTTTCTTAATATAGCCTAGTTACAATTTTTAATTTTTTTTTGTGGGTTGCAAGGTTTTAACCAGAGCCCTGCCGGCGTCGACAAAAAAAAACTTTTGCCCCCTTAATTTTTTTAATTACGCCCACCCAGTGATACCTGCCTTCCTCATAAAGGAACAGATGCTACCTATTGGGTTTCCTAGGATGGTTTCCCTTTCCTGCCCTGGTGGGCCCAGAGTGAAAGTTCTGGCTCTACCTAGAGCCTCATATTCCAGAAGGATGTGTTCCGCCAATTCTTCAGACATTCCGCATTTCCTACATATACTCTCCTCAGCAATCCCTATTCTATGTAGGTGTTTCCTGAGATGACAGTGACCTGTTAATAGGCCAACCACCCATCTCATGTTATCCCTTCCTAGCGAGGTAAGTTCTTCTGCATGTTTCCTGCCTGGCTTGAACAACTTCCTGGCAAGTCCACCTGTTCCTGAAACCTTCCAGGCTTTGTCTTTGCCCTCCTGCATCCACACCTCAACCGATGCTCTGGCATGCCCGTAGGAAATCCCAAGCACCGGCTCAGGGCCCACAAGAGGAGCCTCAGACCCTTTCCTGGCTAGCTCATCTGCTCTCTTACTACCATCAATGCCTGAGTGGCCAGGGACCCAGCACACAGAAACCTCGTTCCCCTGGCTAAGCTTCATCAATGCCGAGAGGCAGTACCAAACCACTTTAGATTTACTCTAAATGAATTTAGCTCTTTGATCGCTGTTTGGCTATCAGAGAAAATCAGGATGTTCTTACCTTTGTATCCCATTCTAAGATTCTCTTCTATGCACTCCGAGATCGCAGAAACTTCTGCCTGAAAAACAGTAGCATGTTTGCCTAGATACAGGACAGTGGAGCCCTCAGGTTGAACCCCATTGACTTCACCTCCTATTCCCTCCTCCGTTTTCGAGCCATCTGTAAACCAGACTATATCCTGCTCGTCGTACAAACTCCTTCCAGACTCCCACTCTTCCCTCGAGAAGATTTTTGTCTTGAAGAGTTTCTCAATAGAGAGTTTTGGAATCATGTGGTCTGACGGCATGTTTAAAACTTCC
>JAGFPH010004800.1:0-11233 GCA_018207615.1 Philaenus spumarius | reverse complement strand
TCGATCGAATAGTTTTCTCTCTAGCTTTGTCTACATACAGACATACATACATACAGACATACATACATACAGACATACATACAGACATACAGACAGACATTTTGTAAAAACCACTTTTTTGGACTCAGGGGGTCCCAAAACGGATATTTCCACAAAAATCTCAACATCGATTTTTTTTGCGATCACTATACTTTCTCTATACTATAGTATAGTGAGAAAGTAAAATGTACCGTACTTGAATAGGCCAAAACAAAGATGCAGATTTAAAGGTAAAATATTCATACAAATTTCAAACTTGAATCGAACAATTTGCACGCGTGAAAAATTATAATTAATATGAAACAATAATTAGGATTTTTTCCAATATTTAAGTACAATAGGCTAGTGACATAATTAAATTCAGAAACACTAGATTCCAATTTCTTTAAATTAACCTCTTTTAATAATTAATTATTTAAATACTGCATTCAAGTGAATATTCAATGCCTACCTAATAAATAGCTCGTTGCAACAGCTGACTCGTTAAAAGTAAACTGATTTCATCCATGAATTGGCAACTATTATAAACAGCTGATAAGCAAGTCTGAATAACAATCAATCTTGGTAAGGGATTAGATTCAAGTGGCTTGTGTTGACAAAGTGTTTTTGTAAAAAGTGAATTGTCATATTCTCGAAAGTAATCAATTACTTTTGTGTGCGAATTATGCAAGAGAAAAAGTGCGTGCACGCCTACTACATTTCAAATAATCGATTTATTCGGATGAAACTATTAAATAAAGCAGTGATGGAAATAAGACAAGGCTTTAAAACTTTTGGTAAAAACATTGTACTTCAAATTCGTACTTATTTTCTTGCTTCTTTTTAGCGAATTTCCGTAGGAAAAATGAGCTATTGCAGTGGTCCTTATGGTAAGACCCAAGGTCGGGAGTAGCAAATGAGCACCGATCATGGTCATCAGAACACGTTTTGGGGAGTCATTAAAAATCATATATATGTATACGTATATATGTGTTCGCACTCTAGCGGCCGCATTTTAAATCCGATTCGGTTTAAATTTGGTACACATGTCGGTTGTCTACGTCGCTCGGACGAGTTCGTTAGCAAAAAATTCCAACAATCGGAAGCACGTTTTTTGACCGGAAGTAAAATGTTTTTGAGATTTTTCCTACGAGAATGAATTTGTTTTTGAGTTTTTTCTACAAATATATATGTAGGATGTTATTCTGCACATTTTGTTTTTTTACGCGACCTTATAGCTCGCTTGGTTCCCCCAAAATCGATCAAAACGTAAGATACCATAGAAGGGGTCGCCGAAATACTACCCCCCGGAAAACTACCCCCCCAAGCAGGTTCCTACGTCATTTTGACGTCAGAGATCGGGGGGCAGTTTTCCAGTCACGCACACTCAAGTTTCGATGCGTTTGTATTATCACTTTATATAATTATAATAAAAAAAAAACTAGAGGACTAATCTAAACTGTTTAGTCACAGTATGTTTCCGATAACAGTATAATTGTAGGAACCTGCTTGGGGGGGTAGTTTTCTGGGGGGTAGTATTCCGGCGACCCGCTTTTGCTAGGGGGGGTAGTATTCCAGTCGCGGACACGGCTCCCATATTGGTTAGTTGGCAGATTTCGTGACGTCACGTTTCACCTGGGGGGGTAGTTTTCCGGGGGGTAGTATTCCGCATCCCCCCATAGAAGTACCCGGTTCAAAGCCATGTGGTGGATTCTACCGTGGGGTTGGCGTGCGAAGCACGCAATGCATTGTGTATTGAAGATGCTCCCAATACGGGGGTTGGCGTGCGAAACACGCAATGCATTGTGTGTTGAAGATACTCCCAATATTCGGAAAGGCGTGCGAACCATTTTTAGAGCTATTCAGCACCGTCGTGAGTAGACCTATTTCCCAAATTGTTGGTTGAAACCCTAAAACATAGGCCTATAAACTTAATTTTGGAAATTTGCTCAACTCACGTCAGCGGTTCAGCTGCGTGGTCGTATTATTTTTATTCGAATAATAGCTACAGGAATTTTCATTGATCGCGCACTTTTGTTAATCTTTTTTCTCAATTCTCTAAACTGTCACCTAATATGTAAATCACGTAATTTGACACTGAACAATGATTTTTAGAACATAAAAAAGAAAACATGTTAACCAGAAAAAAACATTTAAAACTACACTTTATACGTCATAATAAAGTTGTAGTTCAAAAAGCGATAATTTTATTTTAAAACGTCCGGTTTTGGCTTACACTGGCTAAACCGTTAAAGACGAATCAAAACAATAAACATTTCCAACGGGAAGGACTAAAAAAAAACTTGAGAGCATTAGTTAATCTATTAGGCACATCGCTTTCTTGCAGTAGCTGTTTTATTTTAAAATGTGTAGCCTACAAATTTGAATAAAAACTACCGTTTCGACGTAGTTTATAGTGTTTGCGATCAATTAGTTCAACTAGGAAGAAATGTTGGCAGTAAAAATATTTAACTGTAGATAATAACGCAACATTTATCTCGACGTCAATCTGATGACTTTTTTGCGAAGTGTACGTTCTCTGATAACGCTTAATGTATTTTAAGGGTCTGCTGTAGAGGCGGCCATCTTGGATTTTTATCCCATAAGAGCAATGCTAAATTTCAAACCATTTATTTCGTTTACTTTTTATCATAAAATTGTTTGCAAGGTCTCATTTTAAGCACAGTCACAATACGCATCCGTCTTGCAATTTACATTTTTTGAAATGCTTTTGATTTGTTATGTAATTGACATTTTGTAAGTACAAAGTTTGAATTTTTTTCCTAACACAATAAAAAATGTATAATGAAAAATAATTTGCAAGCCGGATCCGAAATTTTATAAAGAATATTCAGTTTTTTTTTTCAACACTCAATTACAAAAGGTAGACTTATAAAATGGTTTGAAATGAGGCAATGTCAAAGCGTTCAGCTGGAAGAAATTGCACTGTTTAGATAGGGATACAGTGATAAGCGGTTGCGTTTCCGGTTGCTTTCTCGTTTACTGGAGCAGACCCTTAAGGATAAACCTGCGAGGTCGAAGCACGGACACCGTTAATACTAGGCCTACATATTTATATTATATAACATTCTATCAGAAAAATTCTACCGGGCTTCTGTCATTTGTTTTCCAATGTTTTACAGAGTTGGCTAGTTGCCATGGAGTTGTTTTAATGTCATATGTTTAGGTCGAGTTCATCACCTGTAGGCTACATAAAGAAACTGTTAACAGCTGACGTTTGTTTACTTTAACAACTTCGGTTTCCTCCTTATGTTATCGTACAATTGATAAAATTCTTAATGACCTTAGACATCAAGGCGTATAACGTGATCATTGTTTCTTTGTTTCGAACTGTCGTTGTAGAACTAGATAGAAATAGGCATCTTTGTAAGTAAACTCTTTTTAGCACCGCGACATAACCTAAACCTACGATTACTAAATCTCAAAATTATTCTTGACCCTAATCCTAATCCTACAACTCACTTCACTTTAGTCCGGTAATCCGAACCAGTCAAATTTAAAGTTAAAAATTACAAAACGACAAAAATTTCTATCAATTCGCGCCCATGAAAATATTTACAAATATATGTTTTCTTCGTTCTAAACGTTTTATTAGCGAATTTCCATAGTAAAAATGAGCTATTGCAGTGGCCCTTATGGTAAGACGCAAGGTCGGGAGTATCAAATGAGCACTGATCATGGTCCCCAGAACTTGTTTTGAGGTGTCGATAAAAATCATATATCAGGGTGGAACAAAGTTACTGTTAAAAACTTCAGGAAATGGTTCTATGGGTCAAAATAAATAGAAAATGAAGAATAATATTTTTCCGAAAAACGCTTCATTTTCCAAATATCCGCCATTTTGTTTCTTTTACTAAATAAATAATATCTAGAGAACGGTTTAACCGATTGAGTTCAAACTTGGCATCATAACCTAACAATGATATATCTTAAGAAAAATAAGCGATTATATCCAATAATGCATTTCAAAATTGCGGCTGCTTGAATATTTCAAACCTGAATTACTCAAAACCCGTTCATTTTAACAAAAAATGTCAAGATACCTTTTTTGTAGCCCTTTTGATTCCATATCGGTTGGTGTAACTGTTAAAACAATCGAATGAAGGATAAAGCTAAGTTATGTGTAATAATTGGTTTATTCAACCCGGCATCCTATACCAACACAGTAAATACTACACTACACTATTGTATGTACATTTGCTGTCAATGGCTGATTTCACACTTGCCGACACGACACCGACTCGGCACCGACACGATATCGGAACGATGTTGTCGGTCATGAAAACTAACTTAAACTTATGAGTAGCTTTCACACTCACCGACATATCGGTGTCGTGTCGTTACAGGCGCCGACATGTCAGCGAGCTGCTGGTCTCCCTTCTTTATCGGTACGATATCGTCTCAGTTTGTTTACTTGTTGCTATGGTAATCAATCAATAATAATTTGGCCTCGTTAAATATTTTTTTCTGTTAGATAAATAATAAATAGGCTATGTCTAATTTTAAATATGATGTCGTGACATTAATTGAACTTGTAGAAAGTAAGCCCTGTTTGTTTTTTTTTACTGAAGACATGAACAAACAAATTTTCACTGAATAAAGATATCGGAAAATAGTTTTTATAGGCCCATAAATTTTATCAGTATTTATGCAAGGTTAGGCCTAGAAAGTAATTTTAAATCTAGGCCTAACCTGAAATCATTGTATGTATTTTGCCGTTAAGGTAGGTAAAATAAATTAAACAAACACACAATAATTTTAGGTTAGGCCTAGACAGTGAACCAACATTTTATGTTTATTGGATTTATTTACAATTAATGAACATTTAACTGTGTTAACCATCTTAGCTTTGATGTTATAATTAATTCTACACCTTTATTATAATAACATTAAACGTATGGAAACAGCAAATATTTGTATAAAAAACAATATAATAATAAACGGCAATTGAAAGATTAAAATTATGTGTTTATGTTGCCTTTAAGGCTGGTAAAAGAATTGAAGAAAAGACGTGATGAACTTCGTTCCTGAAGAGGGTTCCACGACAGCACACATTTACTTTTTTTTATTAGGTATGTAATTTGTTGGCAGACGGATTATGTTCCTTAAACTTTTTTTGAACATCCTTGTTTGTCCTATGTATTTTTTGGGCCAATCTACACGATAGCTTGTACAATTGGTCGTGTCGGTATCGGCGTCGAGTCGGTGAATGTGAAATACGTCTGCCGATATCGTGACGATATCGGTATTATTGCTGTATCGGGTCGATATCGTGTCGGTACCGAGTCGGTGTCGTGTCGCCAAGTGTGAAATCAGCCATTATCTTTAACTGAACTATTATTCTTCACCCGATTGTTTTGAAAGTTAAATCATCCGATAGGGAGTTAAAAGGGCTACAAAAAAGGTACCTTGTCATTTTTTGTTAAAATGTACGGTTTTTGAGTAATTTAGGTCCGACATTTTCAAACAGCCGCCATTTTAAAGCGCACGATTGGATATAATCGCTTATTTTTCTTGTTATAGATCATAGATAGATCATTGTTAGGTTAAACTTCATGCCAAGTTTGAACTCAATCGGTTAAACAGTACTCTAGATATTAATTATTTAGTAAAAGAAACAAAATGGCGGATATTTTTATAAATGAAGAATAATAGTTAAGTTAAAGATAATGACAGCAAATGTACATACAATATTGTAGTATTTACTGTGTTGGTATAGGATGCCGGGTTGAATAAACTAATTATTACACATAACTTAGATTTATCCTTCATTGTCTTGACATTTTTTGTTAAAATGTACGGGTTTTGAGTAATTAAGGTTTGAAATATTCAAGCAGCCGCCATTTTGAAATGCATTATTGGATATAATCGCTTATTTTTCTTAAGATAGATCATTGTTAGGTTATGATGTCAAGTTTGAACTCAATCGGTTAAACCGTTCTCTAGATATTTATTATTTAGCAAAAGAAACAAAATGGCGGATATTTGGAAAACGAAGCGTTTTTGAAAAAATGTTATTCTTCATTTTCTATTTATTTTGACCCATAGAACCATTTCCCGAAGTTTTTAACACTAACTTTGTTCCACCCTGTATATATGTGTTCGCACTCTAGCGGCCGCATTTTAAGTCCGATTTGGTTCAAATTTGGTACACATGTTGGTTGTCTACGTCGCTCGGACGAGTTCGTTAGCCAAAAAAATCCCCGTTCAAAGCCATGGGGTGGATTCTACCGTGGGGTTGGCGTGCGAAGCACGCAATGCATTGTGTATTGAAGATACTCCCAATACAGAGGTTGGCGTGCGAAACACGCAATGTTTTGTGTATTGAAGATACTCCCAATATTCGGAATGGCGTGCGAACCATTTTGCAGCTATTCAGCACCGTCGTGAATAGACCTATTTCCCAAATCGTAGGTTGAAACCCTAAAACATATGCCTATAAACTTAATTTTGGAAATTTGCTCAACTCACGTCAGCGGTTCAGCTGCGTGGTCGAATTATTTTAACATCATGTACAACATATGACAACGGCTAGAAGAAAATTGTACAAACTACATGCTTACAATGGAAACAAAAGTTAACGTTTTAGACTGAGGGTTAGATTAAAACGTGCCTACTCTGTAGCTTTTAAATCATATTTTTTAGCATTCTGTGTGTAGCCTATTAGCAATAGACTAGTGAACATTTTATCGAGATTGGTTTAGTAATTTTAAATAAAAAAATATAACTGTGTGCAAGACCAGGCGGGAGAAGTGTAGGCTAAACTTTTTAATGAACACAACTTACGAAATGAGGAAGCACAGTGTCCATCTTAGAGGTATTACTGATTTAAATATACATTGTATTAAAATTATCAGAGTAAGCCTACGACGTAAGACAATCTGTTACACTTATACCGGTCACCCGTGAGCAAAATAAGTTTACCAGGCGCCATTTTGAACCTGTTAGAGATAAAGTCAAACTTTAAATACAAATAATTCGACCACGCAGCTGACGTGAGTTGAGCAAATTTCCAAAATTAAGTTTATATGCTTATGTTTTAGGGTTTCAACCAACAATTTGGGAAATAGGTCTATTCACGACGGTGCTGAATAGCTGCAAAATGGTTCGCACGCCGTTCCGTATATTGGGAGTGTCTTCAATACACAAAACAATGCGTGCTTCGCACGCCATTCTTCATATTGGAATTATCTTCAATACACAATGAATTGCGTGCTTCGCACGCCATTCCACATATTGGGATTATCTTCAATACACCAAGCATAGCGTGCTTCGCACGCCAACCTCCGTATTGGGAGTATCTTCAATACACAATGCATTGCGTGCTTCGCACGCCAACCCCACGCTAGAATCCGCCACATGGCATTGAACCGGGTACTTCTATGGTATTTTACGTTTTGATCGATTTTGGGGGAACCAAGCGAGCTGTAAGGTCGCGTAAAAAAACAAAATTTGCAGAATAACATCCTACATGTATATTTGTAGAAAAAACGCAAAAACAAATTCATTCTCGTAGGAAAAATCTAAAAAAATAGTAATTTCCGGTCAAAAAACGTGCTTCCGATTATTGGATTTTTTTGGCTAACGAACTCGTTCAAGCGACGTAGACAACCAACATGTGTACGAAATTTGAACCAAATCAGACTTAAAATGCGGCCGCTAGAGTGCGAACACATATATACATGATTGTAATAAGTTTTAGTACAATTTTCTGCCAATCCTAACGTAACACTTTCACTAAAGTTTGTCGACGCGTTTCGGAATTCCTCCATTATCGAGACCTATTTCAGTACCTATTGATAGTATCGGATGTTGTAACTGTCAAAACAATCGGATGAAGGATAACAGTTAAGTTATGTGTACTAATTGGTTTGTTCAACCCGACATCCTATACCAACACAGTAAATACTATAATATTGTATGGACATTTCTTGTCATTACCTTTTAACTTAGCTATTATCCTTCATCCGATTGTTTTGAAAGTTACACCATCCGATAGGGAATCAAAAGGGCTACAAAAAAGGTGTCTTGACATTTTTCGTTAAAATGTACGGTTTTGGAGTAATTTAGGTTTGAAATGTTCAAACAGCCGCCATTTTGAAACGCTTGATTGGATTTAATCGTTTATTTTTCTTGAGGTATATCATTGTTAGGTTACACTTCATGCGAAGTTTGAACTCAATCAGTTAAACCGTTCTCTAGATATGAATTATTTTGTATAAAAAACAAAATGGCGGATATCTGGAAAACGAAGCGTTTTCGGACCTATGTTTATAGGAACTTTTTTCTTACTTTTTGTATGAGGAATCATATCCCAAAGTCCTGAGAGGTATTTTTTATACACCCTGTATATGATTTTTAATGACACCCTAAAACGTGTTCTGGGGACCATGATCGGTGCTCATTTGCTACTCCCGAACTTTGGTCTTACCATAAGGGCCACTGCAATAGTTCATTTTTCCTATGGAAATTCGCTAAAAACGTTTGTTTTTTTTAAATACCTTTTCAATGATGCCCTTCACGACTAATGTTACTATTTGGACTTTTTAAATTTTAATCTGTTTAAAAAAAAATTGTATGTATTTTTAAAATTTGAAAATTTTTGATTAAGTTGTAACTTAAGCACATTTTTGAAAATGGTATCTTCTCATGAATCTGGGATAAAAATTTTGTTTATGTAGGCTATGTTATGGTGGTAGCAATAAAACTAACTGTAAACACTATTGTTTTGGAGGTTTTGGAACGCCCTATACGTGGTAAGATAAGTTAAAACTTTTTTTTCCAAAATGATCAGCGAACAGGTACCTATAAAATGAGGTACTCACTCGACCCTACCTTTATATTTGAAAATTTCCCATAATCGACCCCCAACCCCTAAAAAAACATTTTTGGGGCATTTTTGAAAACATTTTTACTGAATTCTCTAGGGTCGAATGGGGGGGGGGGGAGAGTTAAGTTAATACGAAGGTTGTAGCTCATTTGGTTCAATCGCTATACATTACGCACGGGTAGGGTATTCACCCTGTATATCTAACTCAAATGTACTAAAGTAGCAATGCGATTGTAGCCTAACCGGCTAAACCACTAGTATGTGGTGATGGACTCTGCTGGTTCGAATCTCGGCAAGACCAAAACTTTTTTCAAACATTTGGAATAGAGCATTTCACTTTAGGAGCGTTTCACATTAGGAGCGTTTCACAAAATGCATGGTGAAACGCGTGACGGTAAAATCCGATTCACCCCCAGCAACAAGAAAACTATACACTCTGCTATACACACAGGTACACGAATTTTTTGGACGTGGTGCGCCTGTACAATTTACAATTATAAAATAATAAAATCTCTTTGCTGATGGACAGACAGAACAGTCATATAAAAAGATAAATTTATAATCTTTTGTTATTAATATTTTCTGTTTTTGGTAAGAAAACCTACCTTTTACCATAAATCAAAATAATGATTGCATTTAAAAACAAAACACAAATTCTGTATAATTAGTAAGAAAACAAAATCAATAGAATTGCTCTACAAACCTGTTTTACAGCAAATTACCTACAATAGCTACTGGCACTATTTACTTCACTCGTACGAATAATGTAGACTCACTAATCAGTATTTTTGTTTTGTTAAACAACTTCCGATGACCGTGCAAAACATGAAGCAGTTGACTTCATTTATAACTTACGGCTGCGATATTAACTACCGAATATATCCGAAGCTGAACGAGGTCTCCCCACTCGGCCGCCTGACAATTTTTTAATGATAAAAAAGCGTCTGTGCCGTGAGGCAACGTTATAAATTGAGTGGAGCAATTACTCGGAAAATCAAAATGTAATTTTCCATGTTAATAGGCCCACTATATTAAATGCATTGCAACTTTCATTCAATTTATTTGTAACTAGGGAAAACCTCTGCGTGCTCCGCACGCCAACCCCGTTGGAACCTTCTATACACATAATCATGTTATGTTTTCTTTATAATAAAGGTGTAGGATTAATAATAACCCCAAAGCTAAGATGGTAAATAATGTTAAATGTTCAAATCAAATTATTTCGTACATTATTATTTTATAACAGCAGTTGTAATAAAAGTTAAAAGAACCATCATTAAGGGTCAGGTCTACACTTTAATAAAAACCTAACCTAAAAGATGGAAATACAAAGTTTGAAATTAGCTGTTAAGGCTCGGCTCTCCACATTCAAAACGGCGAAGTTGGGTACCAATTTCAATGTTAAATACCCAAAACATACCTTCACTATTAAACATATTTTTGTGTTGTTTTTGTCAAAAAACAAAAACTTTATTTTTTTCTTAAAGTAAAATAGATTGTGGGTGTTGATTGCTAAGGTTTTTTGCAATATCTCTTTTTGCAACTGAGTAAAAAATTAATAAAGTTTACTATTTTTTACTATTTATATCATACGTTTATGGAAACAATAAAACGGTTTTTGAAAATGTATTCGGCAATCAACATCCGCATATGACAGTACTTCAAAATGAAACCAAATTTTAAAATTTATTCCACGAATTAACGGAAAAAATTACTTATTCTGTAGCATTGCTCTTATGGGAATCAGAATCAATATGGCGGGCAGGGTAGCGCCCCCTTAATGTCAATATTAGAACAAACAGCTGTTTTATCTGTTATTTTATTCAATTGGTTGCTATGGTAATAAATGCAAATACTTGTGTTGATTTATCAGTCTAGGCCTAACCTAAGAATTTTTTTCTGACTAAAATTTACAAATATTGAAATAAAAAATGTTTTGATCAAAATGAATTAAAGCCTATGTTACTCAGGGATAGTGTAGCTTTTTATTAGTCAAACTATTTTTTCAATCGGTTCAATAGTTCCAGAGATTACCCCCCACATACAAACAAACAAACTTTACCTCTTTATAATATTAGTATAGATTAAACCTTTTATTAGAGGATGATCAATGTAGAAAAATATTCTATCTTCCTCGAGTTTTTTCGCCTTCGCATTTTTTGCATTAGAATTTAATTTATGCTTTCTCAGTTTCTCAAAGATTATTTCAGATTATCTCTGTGTTTGATTGGTGAATATGTTTTTTTTTCTACAATTGTTGTGTGTTTCAGCAAGTTTTAGTAAATGATAATGAGCGAAGTTTTGTTTGTACATATTATTACTTTCCTTACCCTATACTAGGTAAGGTAAGTATTGCGATCGACC
>JAGFPH010004799.1:80156-103473 GCA_018207615.1 Philaenus spumarius | reverse complement strand
TGCTCTGAGCTGTGCACTAATCAGAACTACTATGAATCAGGTTGTCTTTCGTTGTGTTTAAAACACAATTTGCTACTCGGTACTAAAATATCTATTGTTAGTCTTATAATATAACTATAAAACATACATCTATAAATATATATATATATATATATATATTTTAAATTTGTAAGTACAATTAGTAAGTACATAATTAATGTGGTACTAGTGAAAAATCATCCCCCGTGAAAAATCACAGGCAGATTAATTAGAAGCACATTAGAAATTCATCATTAAAAAAAATACTATTTAAAAACAGTAGACTTTATCTAGGCCTAACTAACTATGCAGACGTGTATTTTTAACTCGTTTAATATTGTACAATAATAAGGATTATAAAACTGTAGGCCTAATTGTTAAAACTTTATTTTTATATACGTTATTATATATTTAATGAAAGATACAAATATTATATTTTAATTGCTTTTTATTTCAACTTGATAGAGCAAATGATTTAGAAGTTATTAATGTTAGCCTATAGTGAAGAAATTAATAATCTAATACGAGGATGTAGAAATGTTTCCGAAATCAAACGGATATTTGTATAAACGAATATATTAATGATAACGGGTTGTATCTAACCCGAGTTTATAACCTCAAAGCAAATATTAAAACGTATTATGTAGCATAATTAATTCTTTAACTCTTATTAAAAACAAATCAACTTCACAAGAAATTACAATGATTGAAGTTGTTAACCTAACCCCAAAGTATAATCTACACTGTGTTTATTTAAGTATTAAGATTATGGGTGAAAACAGCTGTTATATTATATGTTACTCTCGTACGTAAACTCGCTTTTATATGAGTTGGTTGATAAGGTTATATTATAAAAATAACTTATACGTTAAAGAAAAAATACACTTTTGTTAGGCACATCTAAGTGACCTACTTAGGGTTTCAAAGAATAGTTCAATACAAAATAAAATATATCTGCCGGAGGATGTATTCGATAAAAAACTTTTCTGGATCGAATTGTCCATCAATAAATACATAGATGATCAGTAATGCACAGGTCTGATAGTTTCACATAACTCGAGTAAAAAATTAAGGTTTGAAGTGAATTTCATATAGGCTATATGCTTGTATTTTTATAAAATACTGGCTGCGACAAATATTTTATTTTTAGAAGCAAATAATCGATTTTCAATTGTATTTCCCTCCCTATCTCTACCAATATTATAAAGAGGTAAAATTTGTTTGTGTGTAGGGGGTAATCTCTGGAACTATTGAACCGATTGAAAAAATAGTTTTACTAATACAATGCTACACTATCCCTGAGTAACTTATGATATAGTAAAATTCATTTTGATAAAAACATTTATTTTAATATTAATTTATAAAATTTGTTAGATTAGGCCTAGAGTGATGAACCAACACATGTATTTACATGTTATTACCATAGCAACCAATTGAATAAAATAACAGATAAAACCGCTGTTTGCTCCAATATTTCCTCCATTAACAGCTGATTTCAAACATTGAAGCAATTATTTTTTGTGTATTTCTAACTATTAGGTTACGGTTTTAAAGTGTAGACTTGAACCTTGCTGGTTCTTTTCACCTTTATTATAACTGCTGTTGTAAAATATACCAACTAATTTAATTTAAACATTTAACATTATTTATTATCTGAGCTTGTGGGTTGTTATTAATAGTACACCTTTATTATAAATAAAACATAACGTGATTATGTGTTCCATCGGGGTTGGCGTGCGGAGTACGCAGGCGTTTTCCCTAGTATAATATAACTTTAGAGTTATATTTAATAAATTTCATGTATCTAACTTTGTAGATAGTGTACGAAATATAATTTATTTTTAAGAGTAGTTATGTTTTGCCATTAGAATCAAGTAATCGAGTTGCAGTAGGTGTGTCTTTCTTCTACGTCTTTTATTATTATAAGTATACAATTTCAGCTCTCCCACTTGTAGAAAGTTAATAGAATTTATATTAAGTTTATTGGCAGCAGTTATCCCATTTTAGACGGTAGTGACCAAAATTGTATCGGTTTAATTTTTATTTCTAACATATAAGAAATAAATTTACCAAATAGCATCCTCTAGATGCAAGGGAAGTAAATAATAAACTAGTTTTGCCGAGTTCATTAATTAAATGTAAACACACTAGTAGTTTGCAATGAACTAGAGTAATTCAGGAACTTTGCTTCGAATTTATGAATATCTTGTTTGCAGCTGATGAATATCTTGCCTGAGGAATCGCAGCTATGAGACAGGATCCTCTTGACTCTCGAGATATTAACATTTCTATCCAATGTTATTTGCTTCCACTAACTCTTCAAATTGTAAAATCTTTACTTCTACCTAAATAGTTCAAACAAAACACAGACATACCTACTTCAATCTTTGTATAAACATGATTTTAAATGAACTTAAGCTAAAACGTCTGCAGATGTTGTACATACATATGGAAAAAGAAGTACAAAAATATTATTAGTTCTGGTCAAGGTATAAGCTAAAATACCAAAATGGAGATAGTCAGAATTTGTTACATTATCAGAACGCTCAAACAATACTTATGCACTGTTTCTGACCTCGAACGATCTTCATTTATCATCATTACTGTCCAAAATAACCGATTTTTACACAACCGCCGATGTTTATTTTTAGATTGAAATTTTTATCTCCAAAACATTAGACCAGGCAAAGTACTGAAAAATGTTTGCCTACAGCTCCGATTTGGATGCAGTTTTCTACATCGTGTTCAGAAAAATACCAGGAAAAAGGCTACATATGACCAGTTTCTGGAGAAAGCGGAAATGAATCGCGGGTGCATAATTGTTTTGAAACCTCTAAAAATCAATGAAAAGCCTCGAAAATCGGTACGCGGGGTTTTTTGGGGGCACTGATCTCACTTCTGACCTTGCGAAATGCCCCCGGTTCACGAGGGGGGCTATGGGGTGGCAATATATACAATCTTTTATGAAAAGGAAAATACATTTTAAAATGTTCAAAGGAAAGAGAAAGAATAATATATAAATGATATATAAATAGTTGATTGATTTTTAATATAGAGAAGCTATATTATAAAAGTGATTTCATTTTAAGCACACAAAACATAAAAACTAGGTTGGGTTTTGTAAAAAAAAATAGAAAACGCACCCATTTTTTTCGTACCAGCAAATTGAAAAAGGATAATGTTGGAATTGTTTAGTCTTATATATGTTTAAAAACATTTAACTTTTACCAAAACATAACAAATAAGAAGAGAAGTCTTAGTTTTATAAATACAAACTTTAAAACATTTTGGTTCTAATATTTGTATGTTTTAATAATAACTACAAGCACAAACTCGGCTTTCGTTTGACTTACAGAAAAAAACAAAACAGTTGTTGTCCGTCACAGAAAGAAACAATTTTGTCTTGCAAATATTTTGTAAAGTGACAGTTTTTGAGACTACACAATAAATGGCTACCAATTTTATTTTATGATTGGATAAATGCATTTCTTTTGTAATTTAATTTTATGCTACAAAACAAAGCAAAATAATAACATAGTAGTTTTTGAAATGAAAATAGACAAGTTAAAAGGTGAATTTGTGATAAACTAGACTTCCTGCCCACATTTTAATCTGAGTGAATGACCTTTCTTTGACAGTTATAAAAGTATTGATATAGAGTTGTGGAACAGATTATGTACTCCGATATAAATAATTGTGGATACAAGACAAACGTATTATTGCGTACAATAGCTAATCCAGGTATCAAAAGTAAATGTAATCAAATATTTTCTACAATTTTGTTTGTATGAAGAACAAACTCGTAGAACACAACTAGCTTTATACGAGCTAAATTAGATAGTTTATATTATTATTTAATAACGTATCGAAATTAGTAAGCTTTTCCTCCTGAAATTCCAGAAACAAAAACCCGACTTACAGGTTTGTTAAGAGGGAAGAACCTCATGAAAATTGTAATTAGCATCATCAGTATTTTAATAACTGTGAAAAAATATGAAATGTAATTTGTCGGGATATATGATTCCGTAATTAGTGAGTTCTTAATTGTAACGGATTCTCTTAGCCAAGGTAAAAAAGGAAACTGGTTTCAGTTTTAATAAACCTGTATTTTTACATTATAATCATGTCTGTGATGTATACAAAATGTAATAAATGATGTACTGAATTTGCTTTAGAACAAGGCTATGCTTGGAGATAATGTTATTACAAGTTTGAAGTAGCGGCTGCGTAAAACTCAAAGGTTGTCGGATATTATTTATCTTATAACAATATCACTCTTATTAAAAGCAGTTTTAATATGTTTTTATTTAATTTTAGGGCTACAGTAAACAATTACTATACTACTATTGCATTTTTGGTTAATTAAAATACATCTACTTTTATAGAACAACCTACTACTGTACTTTAAATTCAAATCTGTAAGGTCAAAAAATAAACACATTCCATAAAAAAAAAGAGATCACATCTAGTACTATCATCCACCGAGTAAAAGGATCCAGAAATAGAAATTGTCTAAGACTGTTTTTAAAAACCGGTATTTTGGTGAATTCTGAATTAATTTAGGAAACTTATTTATGAACTTTGAGTGCATAACCCAGTACCCGTGCGGGCAACTACAAACTAAATGATGTGCGTTATTTGTTGTGTTTTTGTGTATGTGTTGTAGTGTCAATATGTTGTAACAATTTGTTTTAATGTGTGACGACCTCGTGTGAGCGATTTTATGCAATAGATGATGGACGATTGAATACGTCCGAAACCGCGGTAGTGTTTACATACTAGTTTATCACTTGACGAAAAAAACAGCATTAACCTTGTATTAGAACATTAACTTGTTTACAATTAATATAATTGGATTACGAGATCATTTATGTTTAGTGAAATTGTTTAATTGTCTAAATTTATGTTATTTAAGTTTTGTCATCAATAACTGTCATTCAATATATTAGTTATATACATTTTGCGTACATAATGTACTTTATATAGTCCACATAATGCTGCAGATTAACCTTAAATAAATGAAAAAACTTTGCATATCGAAAGCTTAAACTCAAAGAAACCTTACAACATCTTTCTAAACAACTAGTTATTTTATCTTTATTATGTAATTTCTAAATAGTAATTATTTATTTAAACAAAATATTGTTTCTGTGTCGTTCGTTTAGGACCATACTGTATTTAATTAAGCCTTTAAAGTCTCAACAACATCAACAGACGTGTTTTAGAAACACAATCAAGTGTTTGTCGATGTGCCGACACAAATAGAAATATTCGCGTAATGTGCTAAGTAGTAAGACAATATTGATTTACAAATTATATTTTTTTAAAGAAAAGACGTAATACAAAATACATATTTGAGCTTAGTCAACTATTTTACCAACCTCTAATATCTAGTTTAAACATTATGATTCATTATAGAGCATTCATTTCTGCCGCAAATAAAGCTAATAGAATAGGAAGCAAAATAACTTCAAACAACTTTAAATGTTGGATATAAATTAAATTTCCGTTCAAAAAACAACTAACAGTTGGAAAATACAATATCATTACAACAATAAACGGTACCACGAACTGGCACATACTTTCTCACAAACATATTTAAATTATTAAACAGATTCACTGTGACTTTATAACTGTACGTGAGGTAGGAGTGGTGATATTAAAGTAG
Organism: Philaenus spumarius; assembly: GCA_018207615.1. Classification (NCBI taxonomy): domain Eukaryota; kingdom Metazoa; phylum Arthropoda; class Insecta; order Hemiptera; family Aphrophoridae; genus Philaenus; species Philaenus spumarius. The sequence goes on along the minus strand of JAGFPH010004799.1, from coordinate 97,787 downwards.
CAGATTAACTAATAAATATTATTATTATTATCTAGAGAGAGAAAACTTTTCGATCGATTTCGAACAAATTTGCCCCAAACCTGTCAATTGGGCCTGTATAGATGCACGAAAAAGGTTTTGAACAATTTTGAAAAACAACTCCCTTTTCGGCCAAAAAAACCCCCAAAAATCCGTTATTATTATTAGTATTAGCTAAACGAGAATTTTTAGAAACATGCTGTTTTTTGCATTTGATACGGTACATTAAATGCTACAAATAAGCCAAATTTGATCAATATCGTTAGAGCTGTTTTTTGGAGTTTTTTGGCCAAAAAGGGGGTTGTTTTTCAACATTTTTCAAAACCTTTTTTGTGCGTCTGTAGACTACAGGCCTAATTGACATGTTTGGTGCAAATTTGTTCGAAATAGATAGAATTGTTTTCTCTCTAGCTTTGTATACATACAGACATACAGGCAGACATACATACAGACAGACATTTTGTAAAAAAAACACTTTTTTTAACTCAGTGGGTCCCAAAACGGATATTTCCACAAAAATGTGAACATCGATTTTTTTTTGCGATGGCTATACTTTTTCTATTGCCTATAGTGTAGTGAGAAAGTAAAATAAATTATATATATTATTTATTTTCTGTCAAATATAGTCTGTATTTATTTGTACTTTTCCTTTTTATGTGGCTAAATGTTTCACTGCCACAGGCAGCATTATCAGGCCAGCTATCTATGTCCACTCAAACACTTATATATAGACAACACTTACGGTAACATATATTTTCGTACACAAAATGTACAGTTGAGCCAGAGCTATAGAATGCAAGGGATGGTATACTCCTTTGATTTTGACGGTCGCCGACTGTACCAACCTTCCCCTCGCTCCCTCCTATGTGACGTCACTGTGGTGCCATGACGCGCCGCTCAATCACGGTTCGCCTTAGCTCTTACGTGTTATTTGTCATAACGTTGCAAACTAAATTACTGAAACTATTAATTTAGTAATACATTGTGTTGTTGCGTTGCGGTCAAGTTACTAGCAGACCGTTTTAGCAAGGTATTTATTTATTTAATGTTACGTTGCAGACGAGATTACTTTATGAAATGTTACCAAGATTATCAAGTTATATATATATATATTGTCTGCAGCGTTACTTGAATATTCCAAGAAACACCTTTACTAACAAAATACATTAAAACAAATATTTTCAGAATGATGAGATATAAATAAATAAATATAATATAATATATAAATAATAATACGATTTAAACTTAGAGTGCGGTAATTATTTATAACTGAACATTTAAAAACAACAAATTTTAAGTACTCAGCTTCAAATTAAAATAAACATTAACAAATATTATTTATTTAATGTAGCCTAAGAGTTGCAAGCGAGATTACTTTATGTTAAAAAGTGACCAAGGTCCTTAAATAATTTCTTCTGCAGCTTTAAGTTAAAACGAAAAAAAAATCTTTACTAGCAAAATGCACTTAAAATTTTCAGAATAATTTGATATAAATAAATATATAATATTCAAATAATTATAATCAAATTTAAACCTAGAATAATAAAATTATTGAAGTCAAAAATAAGAAATAAAACATAATTTTAAGTTAAACTTTTGCACTAATTTAAATTGCACAGTGTTAATTTAAATTTAAATAGTTCAATTGTTTAAATTCAACTATTAAATTAACTATTCCCTAAGGCATAGGGAAAGAAAATTTCTATAAAGCAGTTTTATAAAAATATATATACATATTATGTCAGTAGTAATTATTATGTCGATGTGCATAGCTGCATATAAGCTACTCATTATGTGTATGTATTTATAACTTTTATGTGTTTTATTTTATAAGAATTACACATGCTTTATTAAACTGCAGTATGACATTCAAGTTTTGGTGGTTTATTGTAATAAATGCAATAATTATTTTCAATAATGTGACACATTTTGTTCAATTTCGTATTTAGCTTTCAGAAATGTTTAGGAGAATCAAATTAAAAGTATGCTAACATTAGTAGACTACAACGGTTTATTACCTACGAATTAGTTAATTTTATTGTAACCCTGTATTCTTCTTACATCTTTAGACTAATTGTTTACAGTCTACTTATTGCTTTGTGTAGTGTCAATACTAATACTAAAGAAGAGAGCATAATAAAAATGTTACAGCTTTGCTAAGAAATTGAAATTATTGTAGCAGAGAATACTTATGAGAAGCGGTGGGAATGGAGCAGGCGTTACCACAGTGACGTCATCACAGTGGCAGTGACGGGAACGCTTTCCTTGGCGGACTGGTAAATAAATATATAATATACAAATAAATATAATCAAATTTAAACCTAGAGTAATAAAATTATTGAAGTCAAAAATAAAAAATAAAACATAATTTTAAGTTAAACTTTTACACTATGTTAAATTGCACAGTGTTAATTTAAATTTAAATAGCTCAATTGTTTAAATTCAACTATTAAATTAACTATTCCCTAAGGCCTAGGGAAAGAAAATATATATATATATATTTTATGTCAGTAGTAATTATTATGTCGATGTGCATACCTGCATATAAGCTACTCATTATGTGTTTGTATTTATAACTTTTATGTATTTTATTTTATAAGAATTACACATGCTTTATTATGCAGTATGATATTCAAGTTTTGGTCGTTTATTGTAATAAATACAATTATTTTAAATAATATGACACATTTTGATCATTTTCGTATTTAGCTTTCAGAAATGTTTTGGAGAATCAAATTAAAAGTATGCTAACATTAGTAGAGACTACAACGGTTTATTACCTACGAATTAGTTAATTTTATTGTAACCCTGTATTCTTCTTACATATTTAGACTAATTGTTTACAGTCTACTTATTGCTTTGTGTAGTGTTAATACTAATACTAAAGAAGAGAGCATAATAAAAATGTTACAGCTTTGCTAAGAAATTGAAATTATTGTAGCAGGGAATACTTGTGAGAAGCGGTGGGAATGGAGCAGGCGTTACCACAGTGACGTCATCACAGTGGCAGTGACGGGAACGCTTTCCTTGGCGGACTGGTATAGCCCTTGTATTCTATAGCCCTGTAGTGGAGCACGGGAATAACAAAGTGAAAAATATGTTTTGTGTAAAAAGAGAGAATGCCTCATAAATGGTAAAACCACAGTCTGATTGAACTCTTTGTACGCGCTTTATCCTGGCTTGACCTGAGTGTAACGGAATCTTTCTACGTAATTTTCTCCTAATTAAAGACGTCTCATTAATTTGAAAATTTGCACATGTGTCAAGGATTGATAAAAATACAATAATTTACATACACACCCCCAAAAAATAAGTTTTGCATGCATAATTTGAAATGTATTCTCACATCGCAGTCACATTTGAAATGTGCAAAACATGGAGTCACTTGATCGAGTCGCATACAATAATTAATTTGTATTATGCGTAGGGTGCGTTTTACTTTATTCTAATAATAACTCTACTTTTATAAATAGCTACCAATGAAATATTTGTAACATTTAATGTCAAGCATCCGCACGCTTTTTTTACAATACAATTAATTATTTTTTGAATAACTAAATTCTTATTTTTAGTTCGGTTTGCTATTAAACTGTTTTTTAAATTATAATTAACTTTATTAATTTAGCTCTATTACTTTTTGAAATGGAAGGAAGAGATTCTCTAGAAAAATTGACTTAGGCAAGGCAGTTGAAAAAGTTTTGTAATCATTTATTTAATTAAAAATATTTGTTAACAATATGCAGTAGTTATTTTGGTACGCTAAGTTTCAAATCAATGTACCGGATGTACTCTTTCGATACGTTGTGGTAATTACTTAACAAATGAGTAATTAAAGTTGGCTCAGGCATAGTTCTAATGGGTAGAGTCAATATTTAACATCTTTGAAGTGACGGACCATACATTTTCGTGTTGTGACCGGGAAAACATCAACTTAATGCTTTTGTAATTTCATGCGTAACAAGAATGAATAGTTCGACTACGCATCTGAACCACTGAGTTGAGCGAATTTCCAAAATTGAAGGTAATTTCACACCGGAATAGGCGTTTCCTCCGACAAACGTAAGTGTTCGACAAAAAGATGATGTCACTTTGCACAGATTAAATCACGTATGAAATCTGTAAAACAAAATAATTTAATTAAGTAAGTGTTAGTATTCTAGTGTAGTTTCATAAAGAAGTATCGTTCATAACTTTTAACTTAAGCACGTTTTTGTTTCTTGATCGCTTTTTTAAGTTTATAAAACCACGATCTCCTACCAAAAACATCCACTTTAAGTACTAATTATGGCATATACAATTGCTAAAATATAAGTTGATAAGTTACCAAGTTTTAAAATATATTTTATACACTTGAATTTCCGGTTACACAGAACGGCCAGGAACAATGTAAACAGGGAAAATCATATGTTTGAAATAAACATCAGTATATGTACATGTACTATTTATTTTCGGGGAAATGTGATCCTTCAGTAAACAAAAATTAATAGTTTAACGAATTTTCTTATAAATCCAGGTTGATAAAATAAATTTTATAGACGCGAGTTTTCTGGTACATCAAAACAAAGGGAAATCATCTATTTTAAATAAAAAAAGTATTATGTACTATTTTATTGAGCAGGAAATATGATCCTTTAGCAAACAAAAAATATAGTAGTTTCACGAAATAACTTATAAATAAATTTGTTTAAGGGAAATTGAAGCATATTTTTATAACAGAATAAATAAATAATTAAATTGAAATAAACTGTCAATGCTATTACCAGCTATCTCAACCTGTATTTGGACTTTTAAGTGGTCATCATATATTTATTCTTTGAAATAAACTCCATTCTGATAACAATTAAAGTTTAATTATTTATTACTATTATCTTATTATTTATTTATTTATTTATTATTATTAACGTATTCACTTAATACGTTAGACAAATAGTGGGGGGAAAATAGCTTATATCACAACTAAACCAAACGCCAGTAACTAGATTCGAACCTGCGCAACTTTATTAAATCCAGCAAGTGTAGTAGACCGGATTATTGCTTTTAAATTCTGCACCATTCTGTTCAACTACTTTCATATAGTTCTTATTGTCATACAGTAATTTATTATGATTCTCAAAAATACAATCTTGATTTTTCCTTTAATTTTGTTCTACCAAAATGTATTATTTTTATGTTTTATTGTATTTTAAAAGCAAACACATCTATACGGGTGATGACTAATTAACAACAGTAGCATTCATTTTAGTGAGTCAACCCAAATATTTATACTTACGAGATTTGTTAGGTAAAAACTCAATATGTAATCGCAAATAAGTAGCTTGCATTACTTTGATGAACAAAAATGAAGTAATCTTTACCAATTTAAAATTTTGTCAGTTCTTTACAACCGTTATTGGTAGGGTTATTTAGTACATGTGGCCGACGTTTCAGTCGTTATAATTGCATGACTGTATAATAATCGTATATTTTTCTTTAAATAGATAATTTTTATGTTAAACTTCATGCCAAGTTTGAACTCAATGTGTCAAACATTTCTCTAGATACGTATGATTATGTAAAAACAAACAAAATGTCGGATATTTGGAAAACGAAGCTTTTCCGGATCTATGTTCTTATGAACAATTATTTTGCTTTTGTTCAGGTCCTCTATCATGTCCTGCAATCGTGCCAACCTCTCGCGAAACACTCTGTATAAGTTACGTCTCGCGTTGGGACGTTAGGTTTCTCAACAACTTGTTTACTCGAAAACTTAATTTTATTGATACAATTTAATTTTAATATACTCTAAAATTATTTAAAACTTATTTTATGTGACTAATATAATTTAGTAAATCTAACTTTTAACACATGATGTTTACACAGCGTGTCGGAAGTACGACTGATGAACAGGAATATCTCTAAGGATAACCCGCGTAGTGGAGCAGACAGAGCAAAGGGAGTTGTGAGTAGTGCGGAGATAGGAGCGACAACTACGTCACATTTTTCTGCTGTTTTTGTCGTGTTCACTAGTGCCCCGTGTTTTTTGTCTCTTCCTCACAATGAATGTCTTCGTTGAATATTTCAATCTGTCTCCTACCCAATATTATAGTTGACAAGTGTAAATGTCAACTATTTAAATGTGGAGCAAATTCCATCTTTCCCCAATTCTGTGTTCGGCGACAACAGGTCGACAAATAATGCGGCATTTGTAAGAGAAACATTCAAAATGTTTGTTTGCCAAAATAAAATTGAATTGAATGACAGTGTTAAGAAAGAATTATGTAAAATACACGAATAAAAATAAACTGTGTAATATTTTAATTATCATCAATTAATAAATGGGAAATTTTATTTAAAATACGGCAAAACTTTTAAGTTTTTCTTTTATTTACATTTGAGTCCTCCATTTACAAAACTCGTTATGTCCATAACTTAAAATTTTACAGAAAACAAAACCTATTATTTAAGTCCTAATAGAGGTAATAAGTTGAAAAAATTACTACATATGTGGTGGAATATGAGACATTTAATTATTGTAGTCTCTAAAATCATACTCCAGTAGTTTTAAAGAAAAAAATTAAAATGTGTTGGACTTACCGTGCTTTGGAACTGTTATTTTGACATAACGAGTTTTGGAACTGTTTTACTTTTAAAATGACGGAGTTAGGTGATAAAGTGACATTGAAAGTTGTTCAGTGAAACTGTTTATTTTATGTTATTGTAAGAAATATATCAATTTAAATGCCTTAAAAAGTTTACATTATTAGAAGAAACAATTCCATTTAAATGCCTAAAAAATCTTCTTCGTTGGAAATTTCCCCAATATCATCCTCGCCATCTTCCTCACAGTTTGTCAATTATTGTTGGTCAATGCACAGCTGCTTGTAGAAAGTTAGCTGTTCATTCATCTCCCAGTTCTCTCTGTAGTAGTTCTTGAGCAGTTTCTTGATGTTTGCCACCTTCTCTGGTTTAAGAGCAACTCCTTTAGCTATGATGTTTGGCGAGGTTTCAGCCCACGACTTTCCTCGCTTGCAGATGGATTTCCAACTCCAATAATCAAATTGTAACCTGTTTCCCCTCTAACTTTGATGCCATTAAAGAGCCAGTTTGCTGGCAACTTGGCAGTGCTTGGTACAACGGGGTGATTTGAAGTCGTAGGGATGCCCACAACAGCTGTCTTCCAATCATATACTTGTACATTACCCAAGCTAATGACTGTTAAAACATTTTGGAAAATTTCTACATATTCCTCAGGACTGAAAATGTTCTCTCTGACTTTCACTTGCTTTTCTATTCTCTTTTCTATTCCGAATACTCTGTCTGGAGGGATGAACGAGTGGCCCACTATAGGATACAAAAGTATCCACTTTTAATACTGTCAGGGGCATCTTTGGAGAGCCAGGTACAAACCATGCCAACCATTATGCAGTTCTTATTTTGTTGTATACAAACACTCTCCTTCTTTAATAAGAAACTTAAGTAATTAAAAAACAGGAGCACAACTAAGTTAACTCTTAACAAGCCAAGAAAACAAAATAAAATTTTTGTTGTACCTGTTTCACAATATGATTCAGGCAGGTTGACCAACATAAATTCCTGTGAAAATAAATAATACTTATCCAATGTTAATGATATTTTCACTGCATGAACAGCATAACATACTTTAATTTAGCTTAATTCTGACCTAAACCAAGGAACTATATGTTTTGGACAAAACACAGTTTGAACCTGTACTATTAATTGAATCGCTTATTTCAGAAAGGGGTCAAGCGACAAAATATGAAATATTTAGTTATCAGTGGTATAATTTTCCTTAGAGGTCAACTCATGCTTTAGTGCAGAAAAGAGTCAATTGTGAGCCTTTTCTATTGGTTAGGCATTGCTAAGAACATAGCGTTTAGTACAGAAAGGGGCCAAGTGATTACACTTGACTCCTTTCTGTTATAAACTATAAGATCAGCAGTTAATTTTTGTTGTTCTTTTGTCAGATTTCTTGTATTTTGCTACCTAAATGTAATCAAACTGGCAGTTTTCTAATAAATGATGGTTTGTTTGTAATAATATATTGGTGATTTTAAAGAAAATAGTGTTTCAAAAATAATCTGTTCTAAACTATACGATCAGCTGTTCATCTGTGTTATTTTGTTGTCAGTTTTCCTGTACTGTTTAAATAATACTGTCTAGTGTTCTTGTTAAAAAAAATTGTGTTTAAATAATATTGTAGTCATGTCTGATATTTCGGACGAAGAACCTGTGCGTAAAAGTTAAAGTAACCCACTACGGCGGTCGGGAAAAAAAGTACTTAGACGCTCGTCTGAGTATAAAGAAAATGCATGACATGTTTATCTCTGACAATCCTAACTTGGCAGGAGTTGTGAAGTATAATTTTTACTACTTATACTTTATTGAAAACTTTGGGTATTCGTTTGGTCGACCGCAGGTTTATGTTTGCAGCATGTGCGAATCCCTAAAATGTAAACTCGAGACAGGGCTCTAAATGATAACGCAAAACGGGTTGCAGCAGCAGAACTTATAGTACACAAAAGAAGAGCTAAGAAGTTTTATATTAGTATGGCGGAAGTAGGAAAAAATCTGGATGAAGATACAACTGCACTTTGCTTTGATTACATGCAGAATCTACCACTCCCAAATATTCCTGTACAGGAAATATTATATGCGTCAACTCTGGCTAAACCTCTTTTGCATTCATGACCTCAAAACAAATAAATCAAAAATGAATGTTTACCACGAGGGTGAAGGGAAAAAATCTCCAGATGAGGTGTGCAGTTTTTTATTAAACTACATTAAGACTCAGTAAAGAATCTCATCCTCTTCAGTGATGGTCCATCAGGCCAGAACAAAAACCACACAGTTGTGAGATTTTGTATGAACTTATGTGATAGAGGGCAGTTTAAAAGCATAACACACAACTTCCCAGTTCGTGGCCACTCGTTCTCACCTTGTGACAGAGATTTTGGGCCTATAAAGCGCATTTTCAAGAAGGTAGATAGTATTTACACTCCAGATGAATATGTTGAGCTGATTTTGAAAGCCAGTGCAACACACCGTTTCACTGTTCACAAAGTCACTAGTCACTAATCAGTTTTAAAACTTGGTGGCAACAGTCCTACAAAAAGCAGCCATTTTCTGACGAAACGTCAGGTAAAGGTGTTCCTAAGGACCAGAAAGAAAGCTTCAAAATCTCACAGTATAAGCAGTTTCTGTACAATATAGACAACCCTGGAAAGGTTGTTGTGAGACCATTCATGGCGCTACTCAGTCAACATTCTCCCTGCTGAAAGTGAATCCTGCTCCCAACTTGCCGGCTGATGTGGCCTACCCCTCAGGGAAAGTAAGTAGTACTTACACAATATGTTTTTTTAAAGATAAGTTCATTTTCATTACATATTGACACAATGTTTATAGTTTACCTCAGTAGAAATCTTAGGACATCTAGCTTTTAATCATACTGCAAAGTTTGTTTCCTAGGCCTAACTCCATATTGTGGTTTCAGGTACCTATCAATGTGAAGAAAGTGAACGACCTAAAAAAACTTCAGCCCTATTTGGTGGGATGTGAAGAGTTTTATAATAAAATCTTTGAATGGCCAACCACGGATGCTGAGTGTGATGTGGAGTTTGTTTATGATAACTAATATAATGGTCTAAAATAGGCTCATTAACTTTGTAAATACCTTTCTAATGTCAGTATTTAGATATATAAACTTTCTTGATGAAAAAATTGTTTTTATTTTACTAAGTACAGTGAAATATGTGAGTAATACTACAAAATAAATGTTTTACTCGTACATTATTGCAGAAAGGGGTCAAGTGCAACAATTTAATAATTTTTATTTTGATCTTAGAAAACAAAAATAAATACAAATAACATAATTACTACATTTTAAATAAGGTTACTAAACAATATAAAAAATATCAGCAAATATTTTTTTTTGTGTGCCAAAGTTATAAAGTTTTTTTAAGTTTTCTCCAAATCATATTTTTGTCGCTTGACCCCTTTCTGAAATAAACGATTCAATTAAATACTGTAATCTAATTGAATATTATGATTTTCGTTCCTGTTTTTGTTGGTGGCCATAACGTACTTTGGCACTGTTTCAGTCATGGACTAAACGAGTTTTGGAACTGTATCCAGTTTTCAATAAATTTTGTAAGTGGTAAATGATGGACTTGAGACTTGTTATAGTTTTGCAAACAAAACATATACAGCTTAGCTCTATTCAGTGGTGCCAAAATAAAAAAATGGGAAATCTATAAACATAACGAGTTTTGCAAATGGACAACTCATTTACAATGTTTTTAACGTGTATTTTTTTTTTTTTGTGAATTAATACTAAACAATAATAATTACAAGAAATGTCTGTTATAAAATGAAATTGGTAATGAGAGGTTGTCTATCATTTTTTTTTTGTTAGTAGAAATTAAATTATATATTATTTTAATTATTAGAGTAATGCACTGTTATTTTTGTTATTATCAAAATGTTGAATTTTATTGAGAGCATCCTCTGATTTTTAAATTAAATGCCTATATAATAAATAATGCATCGAAATAATGAATGCATTATTTAATAAATCTTATTTATAAATGTACTATTATAATTAATTTTAAAATAGTTGATTTCTTGCGGTACTATTTTTGACAAACACTTTACTAACAAACAGTTTTACATCCATTTTAATTCAGATTAATCCAACACCACCAGTGATAATGTTTGATTCCTTCGCTCTTATCGCTGGTCGTAGCGTTCTTTGTAGCATTGCTTTTCTCCTCACTGTGCGATGTTATATTGAAGTGATTGTGTTTGTATTCGTCGCTCTTCAGTTCCCTTGCATTATTTATGTAAACTATGTATTATCTGTGGATGTAATTGATATATATATTTACTAGCTGGCCCGACCCGGCTTTGCACGGATAGACAAATCAAACTTAAATGTATATTAACAAAAAATATATTACATCAATAAATATATTACACTATGTATTTCTTATGAGGATTTTTAGTAACTTTGACCCCCCAAACCTCCCCTAAAATTTAGATTTTTTTAAAAACCCTTTCTTAGCGAGCACCTAGGGCCCTAGAGGAAGCTACATAACAAATTTCATTCCAATCCGTTCGATGGTTTTAGAGAAATCGTGTTTTTGTAACTTTGACCCCCTCAAAAACCCCTAAAATTTCGATTTTTTTTTTAAACCATTTCTTAGCGAGCACCTATAGCCCTAGAGGAAGCTACATACCAAATTTCATTCCAATCCGTTTGGTAGGTTTTGAGAAATCGTGATTTAGTAACTTTTACCCCCAAAACCCCCCCCTAAAATTTCGAATTTTCGGAAACCCTTTCTTACTGTGCGTCTAGAGCCTATAAAGAGTATTAGTGCCAAATTTCATGTTTGTAGGCCTCATGGTTTTGGAGAAACTGTGATGAGTCAATGAGTCAATGAGTCAATGGTATTTGGCTGTTATAAGTATATATTATTCTTATATTCTTGAATGCAGTTTCAGTTAAATCTAATTTTCTGAGTCGTTTAATCGTTGTTTTACAACCTGTAGGTTTTCCAACAACAATACAAGGTTTTTCCAAAATTATGTTAACAGTTTATTTATGCAGAAACAATTTATTTACTTATAAATTAAAAACAAACAATGTATTAAATGTTCTGCTTATAGAACATAAAAAAAAATTAAATATGCTCAACCTGGTAACCATTATGTTCTATACACAATCACCTATGCTTCACAGAACCATGCAAAGCAAGTACACGCATTTCACGAGGAATGCATGATATCACATCCCGTGACGGGTCCTTCAGTTCATTGATGTCACGAACTTTTCTGCTATACACGGGCTCCTTCACCCAGAGAAAGCAATCACAAGGTGTCGAGTCAGGTGATTGTGGAGGCCAGCGCAGTGGTCCATCACGACCAATCCACCTGGAAATTTTTGGTCGAGATAGGTTCGAACGGTTAGGAGCTCCATCTTGTTGGAAATACCCTGCAAGAAGGACTCGGAGGGGTACTTCATCAATGGCGTACTGCTGCAACATCGATAAATAGACGTCTGAAGTCACTGTTGGTGTTCAAAAAAGTAAGGCCCAATTACTCAAGCAGCGGTCACAGCACACCAAACATTCACTTTTGGTGAGTCACGTTCATGATCCCGAATGACCCGTGACTTTTCAGAGGCACTGAAAATTGTGTTGTGTCGATTCACACTTGTCCACTTGTATGAAAGGTGGCGTCATCGCTGAATGCCATCTCATGCTGGATATTCGTCATTTCAGCTAACACCTCCCGCATTCCTCCCGCTTACGCTTCTGCCCCAATGTTCGGAATTCCTGTTTCCAAACCAAAGCGTCCACTCGATTTCGAAGGGTTTTTCAGCAATGATTGCTGAACAACAATATTGTTTAAGTCAGACCTTTCTGATCTCGGGCGTCCTGCATTTTCTCGATAATTGTTGGAAACTGATCCAGTCTTCGCAAACTTATTGTAGATGCGGTAAATTGTTGAACGGCTTGGAGGGCCACATGCGAATTTCCTTCGAAATTTCTCACGAACCACTGTTGGTGAACGAAACAATTCCAACAGTTTGTTACAAAATCTTCTTTCCGCCAACGTTAAACGATTATCCATTGTGTAGCCTAACAGATGAATAGAAGGTCACCAACAAGACCTATTAATGTTTATTCATTTCAAAATTGCTACAATTGATCAACTGTTAAAAAGTAATACACTTCTTCTTCATTGTTTATTAAAATAACAAGTTGTTTCTGCCATTTAAGTGTTATCATAATATTGAAACACTCTGTATGTTGCTTTATGCACACACGCGCACCCATACCAAACAAAATTAATAAACACAAACATTTAATACTATTTCACTAATCATTTTCACATATACTTTTTGAAAATATATACGCTATGAAATTAAATTTTCTTGAAGGAATTTATTAGTGTTATAATATGACTTTTCCGTCTACAGATGTAAATTTGTTTTATAAATATAATGTTTGTTAAACGAAGATTTGCAGAAGGATGTATTTTTGTACCGATCTTATGGCTTAATTAAGCTATATATTTAACTATTTGGCGCCTGCATATCGCTTTCAGAATAAATCTCATTATTTGTGGGATAATGTAAAAATAATTCGACCACGCAGCCGAACCGCTAACGTGAGTTGAGCAAATTTCCAAAATTAAGTTTATAGGCCTATGTTTTAGGGTTTCAACCAACAATATGGGAAATAGGTCTATTCACGACGGTGCTGCATAGCTGCCAAATGGTTCGCACGCCATTCCGCATATTGGGAGTAACTTCAATGCACAAAGCATTGCGTGCTTCGCACGCCATCCCCCGGATTGGGAGTATAGTCAATACACAATGCATTGCGTGCTTCGCACGCTAACCCCGCGGCGGAATCCACCACATGGCTTTGAACCGGTTAATTATATGGTATTTTACGTTTTGATAGATTTTGGGGAAACCAAGCGAGCTATAAGGTCGCGTAAAAAAACAAAATGTGCAGGATAACATCCTACATTTATATTTAAACAAAAACAAATTCATTCTCGTAGGATAAATCTAAAACAATAGTTACTTCCGGTCAAAAAACGTGCTTCCGATTGTTGGATATGTTTTTACTAACGAACTCGTCCGAGCAACGTAGACATACAACATGAGTACCAAATTTGAACCAAATCGGACTTAAAATTAGGCCGCTAGAGTGCGAACACATATGTACATATATATATGATTTTTAATGACACCCCAAAACGTGTTCTGGTGACCATGATCGGTGCTAATTTGCTACTCCCTTCTATGAAAATTCGCTAATAAGCAGCTTTAAATGAAAATTAAAAAGCTCTTCGATAAAAAATGTTTTAAAAAACATAAAAAAAACCGGACTTATTAAAAAATAACTTCCATTTTAAAATTATAACATTAAAGCATCTTAAAAAAATAAAATAGATTTTTTCGAAACCTAGAGAAGTGGTTATTATTGCAGTTTACCTTATTATAGTTTAGCTAGATATATTAGTTAAACCTTACGATCGGTATAAATATTCGTAATTCTGAATTTATTTGTTTTGGTAAATTTATTTTTTTTTAGCAGAACCATAACATGGTAAATATAATTGGCATTGTTACTCAACAATTTAGCATGTTCCCTTCATTTCGCCTTGAACCAACAAGAAAGTAGATAATCATTGATTATGATGAGCTTATTGCAAGTACGATTTATGTACTATTGTCTGAAATAACTCGTTGAAGGACACTCCAGTATTGTTTGTGTTTGTTCTATAAATATTATGCTTTTGAAATGTATGACGTTTTAAACGTTGTCAATTTGTTAGTCATTTGAATTAATTATTTCTTTATAAACACAGAAAAACTAACACGCAAATCAATAAAATCATAGCCGTGACTTGTAAGGCTTGTTGACTTGGATTGTACCTACACTAACCATTGTAAATACACTAACCATTGTACCTACACTAACCATTGAACCTACAATAACCATTGTACCTACACTAACCATTGTACCTACACTAACCATTGTAAATACACTAACCATTGTACCTACACTAACCACTGTACCTACACTAACCATTGTACCTACACTAACCATTGTACCTACACTAACCATTGTAAATACACTAACCATTGTACCTACACTAACCATTGTACCTACACTAACCATTGTAAATACACTAACCATTGTACCTACACTAACCATTGTACCTACACTAACCATTGTAAAAACACTAACCATTGTACCTGCACTAACAATTGTAAATACACTAACAATTGTACCTACACTAACCATTGTAAATACACTAACCATTTTACCTACTCTAACCATTGTACCTACACTAACCATTGTAAATACACTAACCATTGTACCTACACTAACCATTGTACCTTCATTAACCATTGTACCTACACTAACCATTGTAAATACACTAACCATTGTACCTACACTAACCATTGTACCTACACTAACCATTGTAAATACACTAACCATTGTACCTACACTAACCGTTGTACCTACACTAACCATTGTAAATACACTAACCATCGTACCTACACTAACCATTGTACCTACACTAACCATTGTAAATACACTAACCACTGTAGCTACAATAACCATTGTACCGACACTAACCATTGTCCCTACATTTACCATTGTACCTATACTAAACATTGTACCTACAATAACAATGGTACCTACACTAACCATTGTACCTACACTAACCATTGTACATACAATAACCATTGTACATTTGCATACACTAAACATTGTACCTAGAATAACCATTGTGTCTTCACTAACTATTGTACCTATACTAACCACTCTATCTACACAAACTATTTTACCTACACTAACCATTGTACCTACATTAACCATTGTACCTACACTAACCATTGTAAATACACTAACCATTGTACCTGCACTAACAATTGTAAATACACTAACCATTGTACCTACACTAACCATTGTAAATACACTAACCATTGTACCTACACTTACCATTGTACATACACTAAACATTGTACCTACAATAACCATTGTATCTTCACTAACTATTGTATCTACACTAACTATTGTACCTACATTAACCACTGTACTTACATTAACCATTGTACCTACACTAACCATTTTTTTCAAACTTGGTACACAAGTTGGCTGTGTTAGTACAGGAAATAAAGTTTGATTGATATTTTTCGTACTAGAATGAAACTTTTTTGTTTTATCTAGAAATAAAATTAATATAGGACACTAATTTGCACATTTTGTTTTTTTTTACACAACCTTATAGCTCGTTTGGTTCCCCAAAAATCGATCAAAAATTAAATACCGTAAAATTACCCAGATCAAATCCACGTGGGGGATTTTACAGTGGGATTATCTACTGAACTGAGGCTGACGGCCGAGTTTGTACTCTACGAGCGAAGCCCAGCAGTTCATAATCCAATAGCTTTGCGAGTAGAACAACGGAGTTGCGAGTCGAAGATGGAGGCGTAGGTGCTGTAATTGTACTAATACATTTCGTACATGCAGGGAGCTATTCGGCGACTTCGTGAGTAGACCAAAATCCTAAATAGTTGGTTGACATCCTAAATCATATAAATTTAATTTTGGAAATTCGCTCAACTCACGTCAGCGGTTCAGCGGTCCTTAGACGGTAGAAAAGAATATTGCAGTCAGAGAATATAAAAGACGAGTCTATATAATAATTCATTTTCCCTTTGTAACATCGCAGTTTGTAGACAATAAAAATAGTTTACTACGAATAAAAAATTCTTGGAAAACTAAATCAAACGAAGTGAAAATAAAAGATCTCTTATAAAAATTAATGAGGTGGGATTTATATAAGAAAACGTTTATTTCTTATTCTAAGGAAAATACATTAAAAGTATAAATACTTTAAACAAATTCTGGGTACAGTAAATTATGGAATTATTACTACTATTAAAAAAAAAATTCAATACCTGAAAATCATAGCTGACAGAGTAGACATTCCACTTTGTCTTTCTAAAATACGGTCATAAACCAAAATCAAAGGTCAATCACTCATTACGTCAAAAGGTAGATTTGCTTGAATACATGGAGCGAGAAAATTGAAATCGTAAAATTACCGATTAATTCATAAACGTTCTGTTATATTATTACTCAAAATCTGTTAGGCTAATTGGAAGAAACATAAATTACAAAATTCAATTTAAATTTAGAGAAAACTAGCAGGCACCCATAGATTCACCGACAAAAACAAAATAATGCAATACATACCGGGTACAATAATATTGTGTTTTAAATTTGACATAAGATCTGAGTTTCCTGGCACAAAAATCTGTCCAAGTCTATCAAAGTTTTAATGTTTCGAAGCGCAGCCTCCCTTCCGTCCACTTTATGTTATTCTATGGAAGGAACCATTGTATCTACACTAACCATTGTACCTACACTAACCATTGTACTTAAACTAACCATTGTACCTACACTAACCATTGTACCTACACTAACCATTGCACTTACACTAACAATTGTACCTACACTAATCATTGCACTTACACTAACCATTGTACCTACACTAACCATTGTACCTACACTAACCATTGGACTTTCACTAACCATTGTACCTACACTAACCATTGTACTTACACTAACCATTGTAACTACACTAACCATTGTACCTACACAAACCATTGCACTTACACCAACCATTGTACCTACACTAACCATTGCACTTACACTAACCATTGTACCTACACTAACCATTGCACTTACACTAACCATTGTACCTACAATAACCATTGTATCTTCACTAACTATTGTATCTACACTAACCATTGCACTTACACTAACCATTGCACTTACACTAACCATTGTACTTACACTAACCATTGTACCTACACTAACCATTGCACTTACACTAACATTGTACCTACACTAACCATTGTACCTACACTAACCATTGCACTTACACTAACCATTGTACTTACACTAACCATTGTACCTACACTAACCATTGTACCTACACTAACCATTGCACTTACACTAACCATTGCACCTACACTAACCATTGTACCTACACTAACCATTGTACCTACACTAA
>JAGFPH010004799.1:62988-80146 GCA_018207615.1 Philaenus spumarius | reverse complement strand
ACTAACCATTGTACCTACACTAACCATTGTACCTACACTAACCATTGCACTTACACTAACAATTGTACCTACACTAACCATTATATATACACTAACCATTGTACCTACACTAATCATTATATCTACAGTAACCGTTGTATCTACACATCCACCTTATGCACATCTATGTATCTTGTAAGAAATAAATATAGAAAAATCAGCACTCTATTTTCGACCTATCCAACGGTTATGAAGATGTTGATCTAAAACTGCTTCGGCCACATTAGCATAATGTGGATTAGCTCTATCCTGCTGGAAGAAAACTTCCCTCATCTCTGGCTGAGAAAGATGAAGAACTATGTGAATAGTTATTGATGATATATGTTATACGATAAAACACCATCCTTGTTGATAGCAACCCAAACGGTTGTACCCTTTGATTTCAAGTTTTCTTCGTGTAGATATGTTTATTTTGTGTGTTGTAATAATTACAATTATGTCTGTTTACAGTATACCTGTTCGGTAAAATGTAGCTTCGTCAGAAAATACGATTCCTTCATACCACTTGGCATCTTCGTCAGTCTTTTCAATTATCTTCGAACAAAATTCCACCCGTCTGACAAGGTCATCTTACAGCAGTCCGTGAACTGAATGTGTTTTATAATAATCTATTTTGTTTTTCTTGGCATAAATTTGAACTGATGACGTTGGAATCCCAGTAGCAAATTCAACTTTTCTGATTGAAATTCTTTTTTTTAGATTTCAGTAAGTCAGCACATGCAATCTTTTCACGTACTGTGTTAGAAAATCTATGGTAACCATTTTTAGTTGATCCAGTTTCTAGTAGGATAATCTTCCATTTATGAATCGATGTCCTTGATGGAGGAACTACATTTGGTTAGGTTTGTTGAAAACGCCCTATCGCTTCTTATTCATTTTGAAAAAGCCCAAGAACAACATTTCACTTTTTTGTTCAATAGAAAAATTCATTTTTAGATACGACACACCAGAACTAGGTATCAAATAATTGCATTAATCAATTGTTTCATAGTTGTGTATTCACAAAACCAGCTGATCAATTTTGAATGGGAAAAACAGCTGTTTTTTGCCATTTGAATCTTCTTATAAATATAAGTGGTTTTATCCATAAGATTATTATAAATTTTTGTTATTATTTTGTTATTCCGCCATTTTGATTTGATTGATCATAAGCAAATGAAACTCGAGGGTAATTATTTTACGTATCTATGTAATATAACAGTAGAGTTTCCAGTTTGTAGAGTGTTCGATATGTCCGGCATATTAATTCAAAATATGTTGGTTATATGTTGTTTCTTAGACTCTAAGCACTAACTTGAATCCTTACTTCTTTTATTTTGACCATTTAGGCCAGAGTAAACGTCCCCATGGTAAAATAACCCAAATGGATTTTAAACGGATAATTTTATGGTATATTTCACGTTTTGATCGATTTTGGGGAACCAGATTATAAGATCATGTTAAAAAGAAAAATGTGCAGATAAAACCACACAAACATTGTAATTTTAGTGGGATAAATCTAAAAGAAAATTCACTTTCAGTTAAAAAACGTGCTTTGGGTTATTTGATTTGTTTATCTAACAAACTTGTTGGAGCCAATTTTTTTATCCTCGTCTGTCGACCAATCTTATCTCCCTCGTTAATATTATTTGTTACACATAATGGGTCTCTTTAAATTATTATTGTTTGTCCAAGTATCATTCAACTACAAAAATTGTTTTGAATTCATATATTTCCGTTTGGCACAACCTGCGATTCCCAATCGAAAGTCTAACACCATAGTGTATATGTATTGTATTAGTCTACAGTATACCATGAGAATAGATATTGCATTTGTAGTTTTCTATGCACAGGTGTTAGTAGATTTTCATATTACTAAAACTTTTGGGAAATGTATTCGTTTATAATATATAAGTAAAAATGTAATTATTATAATATACAAAGGGAAAAATACATACACATTAAATAAAAAGTAATTATAATATATAAAAAATATTCAATATATACATTACAATATAATAAAGGGTAAATGTTTGAAAGATATCGGAGCGCTCTTTACATAACTATTTTCAAAACATAACACTTTTTGTATAATTTAATTGTATTTTTCCTTTTTGTAGAATGGCAGTTTATGTAGCTTTGACGTATAAATTACAAATACAACTTTGATTACAGTGCAGATGGAATAAATCGCAAAAAGTAGCAGAAGAAGAACGTCCAACATAAAGTACTGGACAAAATTAAGGTCCTTTGCAGGGGAATGAAGGTGTTGAGCACCGCGGTGACGTAACACGTATTCAATCCAATAGAGGGAACGGTTCAACGGAGTCTCTGGTTGGTCCCTGAGAAGGTAGGATCTTTCCTTAACATTATCCCTGAACCTAAACAGAAATAGAATTACTTAGAATTAGTAATAAATGCATTGATTAAACATTTCACTGGTTGTAAATGATCTTTTTGGTGATGATTAATAATAAAACCCTAGGCCAACAATTAGACCCGAACCGTATACAACTGTTGGCGGTTCAAAATTCATCCCGTTATGTGCCAAGAACAACGCCGAAGAGAACTGGTATTACAATTTCTTGTTTGTCTTGTAATAACTTTGTAAACATTCCAAGATAAACTATTCGTAAGTATTTTGAGTTGTGTACCTCAATGCCTGTGTATCAGTATTTCTGAGTACTGATACAAGGACGGGCCTGTGTGCACGTGTAGGCCAGTCGGTAGGGGTAATTTTAGACCCAAAGTTCCAGTAATTTACAATACAGCAGATTTTTTTTTATAAGTACATTAAAGTATGTAGATTAACATAAAAAAAAGTTTACCAGTCTATCGATTTCCCAAAGTCGAAAAACAAAATCGATTATCATTTGTTTTCGATTATCCTTAATATTTCGAGCTGGGATGAAGATAGAGAAAAATAAAAAGTACCACCGTGTAGGGGAGGTATTTTTAAATAAAAAAGGACATATGTACTTCTTTCCTCTGAGCAATGGTTTGTCTGAAAAAAATACGATAATGCAGGTATGTATTTTGCAGCAGGGGAAATCACTAAAAGTTGAAATCTCATTCATATATGAAGCGTTGGCTCATTCTAAATTGGCCGAATTTTAATATATTGAATTTAAACTTGACATAGGAGTTAAAATATGTATTTTAAACATTTATGCTGAGTCTCAGCTTGTTATCTCGAAAATGACCCGATCTAGAGCCACTTGACTTATCAATGGGTTTCTCGATTTTAGGAGTACCGGTCCCACGAACGAATTTCAATCGGCTCCAGTTTCGTCAATTTTTGGAATATCAAAATAAAATTTGTTTTAAAAGTTGAACATATAGATTCAAACAAGATCAAGGAGTATAAACCTTTTTTATTATTTAATTATAAAAGCACAAGTAACTTTAAAAAAGTATAATTTTAGGACTTTTTAGATTTTTCATCACAACACTTGAGTTGATCAGCTCCAGATCAGTAATTTTTTTAAATATAGTTTTTAAAATAAGTATAGAGAAAAGCAATTGTGTTTATAACTTCTGTGCCAATTTTTAAATCGATATGTTCAAAAATGTCGAAAATGGAGTCGTTTAATCCAAAAGTGTTATAGTTAAAACACGAGATAGGTAAAACAGAAGACTATTTTGAACAGCTTTTTTTTTAAAATAACATGACAAAAATCGTTCATACTTACTAAGAATATTTATACTGGTGTATTCAACTTGTAAAACAAATTTTATGTTGATATTCCAAAAATTGATGAAACTAGAGCCGATTGAAATTAGTTCGTGGGTCCGGTACTCCTAAAATCGAGAAACCCATTGATAAGTCAAGTGGCTCTAGATCGGGTCATTTTCAAGATAACAAGCTGAGACTCAGCATAAATGTTTAAAATATATATTTTAACTCCTATGTCAAGTTTCAATTCGATATATTAAAATTCGGCCAATTTAGAATGACCCAACGCTTTATACATCAACTATAGTGATTTCCCCTGCTGCAAAATACATACCTGCATTATCGAATTTTTTCCAGACAAACCATTTCTCGGAGGAAATAAATACATATGACCTTTTTTATTTAAAAATACCTCCCCTATACGGTGGTATTTTTTATTTTTCTCTATCTTTATCCCAGCTCGAAATATTAAGGATAATCGGAAAAAAATTATAATCGATTTTGTTTTCGACTTTGGGAAGTCGATGGACTGGTAAGCTTTTTTTATGTTAATCTACATACTTTAAGGTACTTATAAAAAAAATCAGCCATATTGCAAATTACTGGTAGTTTTAACCTATACCGACTGGGCTAGTGTGCGAGTTGCTATTTTTTTAAAGAAACTACATGCCCCATCACGTGTGTTTGTGTTTTTGTGTTAATGTTTGTGGAGTGTTCATGTATAATTTATAGTTTCTTTGACGCCCATTAAACAATGCAAATCATTTTTATAAACGGTTTGAAAATGCCTGAAAAATAGGTGAAACGTACGTCACCGAATAAAGAGTGATCAAAACAGGACTGCGAGCAGTACAAGGTATTACGGTATTTATGTTTAAACTTTAGCCTTATGCATGAACTATTGCTCTATAAACTACATAGTATCGTGATAAGTAACTGGTTAATATGTTGGTGCTTACTTTGGATCACGAATAACTTTATTGATAGCGGCCAACAGAGTGTCTGAAGTTAATTCTCTGAGTTCCATTCGTAGGGCGTATCCATCCCTTTCGGCTTTGTAGGAGTTGGAATCGTGGTCGCAAAAGACAGGAATAGCAACCACAGGCACACCATGGTATACAGTCTCGAAGAGGCTTAGAAGCCCTCCGTGGTTGACAAATGCAAGGATCTTAGCATGGCCTTGAAACAATATAAGTAGTTATTACAGCAATCAATTATAAAGCAAACGACAGTGAAACAGATTCAAAAGCTATAAGAAAATATGCCAATATTATTCATAAGAAAATTAAAAATAAACCTATAGGTCATCAATAATAGCAAAATATTCTCATTTTTTAGAAAGATTAAAAATATGGTACATGCGAAGTGGATACAAATCATTTATTCGAAATTAATAGAACCACAACGTTCACCGTCCTTCAAATAAAGACTGATGTATTTTAGAACGATTGTTTGTGTAAATGTTTTGATTGTGTAACGAAGAAAAACTGATGATGGAACTTCGGTCACAAAATACGTCTTAATTTGGATAAGATGCTGATAATTATTACACTATACGTGTATAGTATACTAGAGGTTCCTGCACGCTTCACTCGTCAACCCTTGCCAATGCAAACAATAAATCCTTAAGTTTGTTCATCTTTTTTTAAATTTTTTTATAGGAATTTTTACGGAAATGATTATTGATTAGAACAGAGGGACTTTGATCTAAGTTGGATAGCAGTGACCTGTGCATATTGTAAGCCATAGATAAAAATAGACACACAATATCCCCAAAATTTTTCCACAAAATCCTTAATTGTGTCCGTAATTAAAAAAACACTAAATAATAATAATTTATTTTTAATAAACTACTTTTGTGTTTAAATACCCAATAAATCTTGCTGGGGAAGCCAACGTCCAAGTCTTACATTCCCAGGCAGATCAGGCATGGTGTCAGGGTCGGCTTCCCATTTCCACAGTATTTGGTAAGGCAACTGACTAAATACCGAGACCATCATGTGACGTAGATATTCCGGCATGTTCATCGCTTTTACTGAAGATCCCATACTGACGTATACGAATCCTTCTCTACGACCTCCCGTTACAAATTCTTCCAAGTCCTAAACAAAAACCCAACAATAATGATGGGTTACAATTAAAAAAAAATTTTAAACTGTAATTCTTTGTAAAAACACAATAGCATTCTTAATGATAAGGTTCAAGTATGCATTTGTTTGAATTAGTATATTTAAGTTATTTGAAATTAATTAGGGTCCTTTAGGGTTGTTGCTTAAATTACATTCGTGCAGCTAATAACACAATTACAATGAATTTTGAATTATTTACAATATAAAGCCAAAATAAATCTTACACACGAGAGAGGGATCTTTTTAATTTGTTCAAATTTGTAGTGTATATGGCGCAGACACTAAATTCTGTATAGTGAGTTAATTTTTATTTATTTTTTATAGCGAATTCCAATAGGAAATGATAAGCTATTGCAGTTACTCTTAATGTGAGACCTCAGATCTACAGTGTTTAGTGAGCACAGAAAATGGTCCCCAGAACACGATTTGGGGAGTCATTAAAAATTGTACATCTAAGTCACTCGTGCAAGTTCTTTAGTCAAAAAACACAACAAGTAGAAACACTTTTTTGTTCGAAAGTAACGACTGTTTGATATTCAAAATCATTTAACAAGTTTAACAAGTTTTATTCAAACCGGAGCTACTCTATACATTGGTCGTTTAAATAACACTAATACATAATTTCTGTACAAAACGATTGATTTCATCAAGATTATTAGACTGCATTACCTTATTAATAGTCTAGTCGCCAAAGATTGAAAAAGGGGGACTTAAAGTAAATGCCAAGTTAATGAAACTTGGTGTGGTGGTTTGGTTTGGTACAGTAGTGTTCCATCCAATTTATTCAACAAAATTTCCTTGTGCAACTTTGGGGAGGGGCGAAAACCCACGATTTTTTCAGTTTTTCCTCTATAACTTTTCCCCATGTGTTCTACGACTTTAACCACCAGGTAAAATTAGATGCCGATGGGGGGGAAAGGTTGAAGGGTAGCGAGGAGGTTGCTGCATGTAATGTATTTACCGTCATACCTTTCAATACGTAGTAATATAAAACTTGTATAGCAGTTTTTTTTCGATTTTTAGTAAATTTGGGAAATTTTTCACTTTTTTGAAGCCCTTTATCTCGGTAAGTATGGGTCACAAAATATGTTTCACTCGTGAAAATTTTAGAAATGAAGAGAACAAACGTTTAGAGGAAAAACAGAAAAAAAATGTGAAGCATTACTGTATCATACCGAACCACCAACCAAGTGTCATTAACTTGGCACTTACTTTAAGAGTGAAAGTACATGGCGACTGGCGTATAAAGCACGGACCTTAAAATCATGATTTTTATGGTTTATGATAGTGGATTTATGTTTTCAACCTGTTTAAAATAAAATTTTACTATTTATTTTTCCATCATTCAATGTGAATTTAGTACTCAAAGTAATTTTTAAACTTTTGAAAGAACTTGAAATAATATTTATTTATATTATTGACAACAATAAATTTATGGAAACATAAAAAGAAAGAAGATTTTATGACTGTAGCTCAGAGATAGTCTTACCTGAGACAATGGTTTTGCTTCCCTGCAATGTAAACATGCTACTTCCGCCACACCAGGTAAATACGCTCTAGGATACGTGACTGAAAAATGTCCATTCTGAAGTATAAAACTGACGTTCTTTGCTATAGAGTACGCCGGCGGTATATTGTGCCCCAGGTGGGTCCTGACGATAGGATCCAGAAAACCCCGTACCATAGCCCAGTGTCCTAAAGCCAGTGCCGTATGCCATCCTGCGTTGATAGACCGTTCCCACAACGTCATAGAATCGGAGTGAGCCAATCCTAGATAAGGCGTTACTGAATAAGGAGCAGGATTTCCGGCCAGAGCCAGAGACTGTGTATAGAAGCCTACAGTGTTTAGGAAGATGAAAGGTGCTCCGAAATGATACGCTAAACCCACTGCGCATTCGGGATACGCACCGTCTAGAATCAATAGGTCGAAATGGCGGGAGAGTAGCAAACGAGTTTCAGGTGACGTTAGAAGAGATTCGCACGCCTGAAAAAAAAACATGTAAAGTGTAGAATACAGAATACAAAACAGTTTATTAGATATTTATTTAACAATAAATTGAAATAAAGTAGAGACACGACTCGATAGTATGCCAATTTAGACTTATAGCAAAAATCAAACGTAATGTTTTCAACAAAATTTTTACTTCTTTTTAAATCACTACAATAATTAAAAATAAACTGTAATTTGCTAAGAAAAATTAATTTGACAGCCATACCTTATTTTTAATTTTGCAATACTAATCTGATACCGGTTTTAGGATTTTATAAACTCAATCCTTTAATATAGTAGTTCTGTGAACAGTACACCTCGCTCGTTGAAATAGCAAATGTTGTTTTGAGCTTAGGTTAAACATAGTGTGCCAGTAAGGAAGTAAGCAGAAGGTTTAGCCAGTGAAAAATTATCTTTCAATCGTGTTCGACTCTAAAAACTGTGTGGTGCAACAAAGAAACAAAATGAATAACAGAATGTAGTTGGTAAAGCACTACAATTCAGTAAATGCAACGCAACGCCAATCGGGCTCCTTATCTCAGCTCCTCCTCCACAACTCACTCACAGTCACAGCGGCCACACTGGTGTAGCGCAGGAAAGAGCAAGACAGCAGGTAGCGCTCTCTCTCTCTCTCTCTCCCTCTGCATAAAATTATAAGGTTTTATGAAGATATCTAAAGAATAAACTTATAAAAACATAATTAAAATACAAAAACTTGGACGATTTTTAACAAATTTGAAGTTTGCGGCCATTTTGTGAGCTTACTGTTAGAGATACGGAAAAACATCAAGATAACAATTTCGTAGAACATCAAGTTTGCTACTGGCAAAATACTATTAGTTTTTGAGTTCGACTTACGGTTAAGCCACAAACTGGCTTTGGAAAAAAACTTACACTGAGAGAAACGGTGCGGACGCCATTTTAATTTTACTTAAGGGGTTAAAAATAAAAAATGGAAAAAAACCATATATATACATGGCTCGGCCTAGGAATAATGAACATTCATGCACAAAATCATGACAATCGGTCAAGGCATTTGGCCATAATCGTGAGACAGACAGACAGACACACAGACGAAATGCCGAACGGTCATGTTAAAACGGAGACCTCGCTTCGCTCGGTCAATAAATATAATCAAGCTTGACTCGTGAGAAAGAGTACTTCTAAAAGTAAAAATAAAATACAGAACACAGTTCTCACAAAAATACGTTTATTGGTCAAACGCGTTTCAACGACAAAGTCGTCATCTTCTGTGACACATGAGATTATAACTTATAATGTTGTTATAATTTAGTTGTAGGTCATGTGTCACTGAAGATGACGACTTTATCGTTGAAACGCGTTTGACCAATAAACGCGTATTTATTTTTACTTTTAGAAATCAATACTTTAATACTGAATATTAATCAATAAATGGCCTATTGTTTAACATAAACAATACAGGTTGTTTGAAAAATAATCTGAAGACATCATTGTCACTTTATAACTCTAGAGAAGTTAAACAAATTTGTTCTGAAGATTTAAAGTTTATCTTAAGGAATTCTGTATTTAAAATACCGTGCTATTTAGTAATATGAAACCGACTCGTCAGCGCGATCGTGTAAACGAAGATGGAGGCGCCGAGCATGACTCACCCTAGTACCGAGCGCTTTTACTTCAAGTAATGATTGTACAAGATATGAGCAAGTGTATTGATATTGACTTATTTGCTGGAAACAGTGTTGACCAAGAACCGGAATAAAATCATATTATTATGTTAATGAAAGCATTGTGTAAGGAGTATTTCACAGTTCGATTACACCACCATCCAAAATATGTTAATGAGTCATTACATAAATGTAAAGTTACAAGCTATTTAACTAAAATAATAACACTTTTAGGACTGTTAGTAAATGTAAAACTTAGTTGCTGAGTTCTTTTTTTACATTTTTGTCATTTTTCTAGCAATGTTCTTTTTCTCATTAAATGTATTTGAATGTGCAATAAGTCTTTTTTTATTATTCGTAGTTGACCCAAGTTTCTTGACGCTTATTTAGGTTTTAGACTATGTAATAACTGTTATCAATGTGTCAAATATAAAAAACACTAAACAAAATTAAGTATACAGTCTATACAGAATGAAAATTACGTCTTATATGTTTTAAAAGTATTCAAATTATGAACAGTTATAAGTAGACTACTCTGAGCAGAAGTAGTGTTGTAATTAAGTATTTAATAATTAAGTAATAGTTATAAGTCCGTCTCAGGTTAAGTTGAGGCAAGGAGGGTGGGTAATTAGGGTCGGTCTCAACCGTCATAAACCTGACCCTTATTAATGCCGCCTGAGTGAACCTGTAGGACACTCTAGTATAAAATTAAAAATTCTGTAGGTCTTAAGTGAAAATGAAAAAAACGATATTATATTTCGTTTCATGATATTTTCCAGATAATTTTGATACCAAATTTGATTACATTTGGCCAACTCTGAGCTGTACTAGCATTATAAACTTTCTTAGTTGAATCAACATTAGGTACTAATACGGTTTAAAACAATAAACCCACAAAAATGTACTAGAGAAGTTCATATTTAAAAATGTAATAAATAATCATTATTTGAGAAAAAATTTGATACTGTATCGTTATTTATCATAATTGAATTGTGTGTTTGTCCCATGTTAATCGGCCAACTTAAAGTGTTGAAACGTCCGGTTTGCATTTAAAAATAAATCATTAGACATCCTGTGTCAATTATGTTTTCTGAATTAGAGGTGTTTACTAATGTGAGTGATGATAAGAATATTGATAAAAATAAACCTAATGAATTATTAATAAACTTGATAATAGTTATTATATGTTAATTAATGCAATAACAATACAGCCTTATCATTTATAAATAAAAATTTTATTTTGTAATTTGTTGTATTGACAAAAAAACAAAACAATTACAACACTTTAAGGCTTGGCTCCCTACATTCAAACCGGCGAAGTTGGCTACCAATTTCAATGTTAAATAACCAAAACATACCTTCACGATTAAGCATATTTTTGTGTTGTTGTTTTTTTTTTTTTTTTTTTTAAAGTAAAATAGATTGTGGGTGTTGATTGCTAAGATTTTGTACAATATCTCTTTTTGCAACTGAGTAAAAATTAATAAAGTTTACTGTTTTTTACTATTTATATCATACGTTTATGAAAACAATAAAACCGTTTTTGAAAATGTATTTAGCAATCAACATCCGCATATGACAGTACTTCAAAATGAAACCAAATTTTTAAATTTATTCCACGAATTAACAGAAAAAATTACTTATTCTGCAGCATTGCTCTTATGGGAATCAGATTCAATATGGCGGACAGGGTAGAGCCCCCTTAAGTCGGCCGATTAACATGGTACAAACACACAATTGTTTGTATTAAGGTAAATAACGATACAGTATCGAGTTTTTTTTTCTCAAATAATGATTATTTATTACATATTTAAATATGAACTTCTCTAGTACATTTTTGTGGCTTTATTGTTGTAAACCATATTAGTAATGTTAATTCAACTAAGAAAGTTTGTAATGCTAGTGCAGCTCAAAATTGGCTAAATATAATCAAATTTGGTATCGAAATTATCTGGAAAGTATCATGAAACGAAATATGATATCGTTTTTGCATTTTCACTTAAGACATACAGAATTGAAATTTTATACTAGAGTCTCATACAGGTTCACTCAGGTGGAATTAATAAGGGTCAGTTTTATGACGGTTGAGACCGACCCTAATTACCCACCCTCCTTGCCTCAACTTAACCTGAGACGGGCTATAGTAATAATAGTTTTGGTTACAACGATAGGAAGCGGCCTGAGGAGAAGTGGGCACCGCACAGATAGCAGTACCGTCCAGACGCGACGAGTGGCGCTGCCGTGCTTAATTACTCTTGTCTTCTACCTGCCTTTCTGACCAGAGTACACATCGAAAAAAAAATTATTACAAAATATGCTAAATTCAAGTCCTTATTTACAACTTTGTCACTTACAACTTCTCTACCCGAAAAATAGAAAACATTCTCACAGACCAACTTTTTCATGTCACGATTTAAAAATTATATACAAGTTTCAACTTTAACTTGCAACGTAAATTAGTAATAAAATAATTGTACAACTTTAAATTGCACCATCACTGTCCAACACTAATGTTTTGTCTGCATTCTAAGTTTCGAAATTCTAACTTCATCGTAAGTCGGTCAAACGTCAGTGTATTTGAAAAGCGTGCAGTAAAATTTGCTCAGTGTAAATGCTGCATTTGGCGCTTCAAATACAGAAATTATAATTTTACCGAAGATCTTCTGATCTGAGGCCGATGGCCGACTTTGTACGCTGCGAGCGAAGCGAAGATTGAGGAATAGGTGCAAACAAATTCTAGTAATATATTCCGTACACTGAGAAGAATATCACTGAACAGTGCTATTCAGTGCCTTCGTGAAAAGATCAATTTCCTAAATATTTGGTTGAAACTTTAAAACATAAATTTAATTTTGGAAATTCGCTTAAATTACGTTAGCGGTTCAGCGAATTATTTGTATAGTAATTAACAGAAAATTTGTGTGAATTCTAACAATGTATGTCTTATTTAACAATCTCTTATTATGCTTAACTTTTACAAAATTTAGAGCATCAAATTTAAAAAATGTTTTTTAAGCAATCACAGTTCTCATTGCTTTTCTTCTTTTCATAGTCGGAATAATTGACGCTAATGGTCAATCATAAAAGGCTTTCCATGTAAAAATAGAATAACGTTAAAACACAGGTAACAAAAATCCAAGACTACAACAGGGAAAAGACATTAGACAAATATACAATTTACTGTAGTAGGATCAATAAAATTTTCTGAAGGATTGAAATTACCGAATTTGTTCAAGTTTATTACACTTAACATAATGTAGTCCGTTTATGGTATATATTTACCAAATATCCATATTGAAAAATCTGAAACACTGGCACTGGTTCCTCACCTCGCAGCCTCGGTCCTAGAATGTCCCAGTTGGTGAAGTTCCGCACGTACAAGACAAAACCCAGAGGGCTTATCTCTTCTACGGGCGAATCGTGATCTGCCGGAAAGGCACTAAGTAATGTAACGTTGTGCCCTTTGTACGACCTCAGTCCTCGTCCTAGTTCCAGGAACGGTAGTTTGTGACTTTTAGTACCACCCATCGTTACCATAAGGATGTCTTTGGTTAGGGACTCGTCAAGGGCCAACATCAGGAAAATAAGCAGGAATGTTTTTCTTAAAAACATATTTTGGATTGCCTGTTGAAATATTACAAAAATTAAACAATTAATTATAAAGACTAAATATAATAACTTACTTTAAAAAACTACTTTTCTGCATTCTCCTGAGTCTGATCCTATTCATGGTGTATTAATAAAAACATATATGCTTTTTATAAATGTAGAAGTGGTTGAGATTCAAACAGCCCCCGCCCAGTCTTCCACAGTTGCAACTTCCAACACTATAGACCTAGACAAGTGGTCCCCAAACTTGTTTGTTTCTTAGATCCCTTGACATGTTTTTCTATTTTTTGTAGACCTCCTGCTTACCTAATATTGATTGTTTGGTAGTTCATCAAGTTAAAATGTGTTTTTTACAACTGTTATAGTGCTACTAACTTTTATAGATTTAAATTTCTAACTGTAGTGCAGGGTTGAGCATCGATGGCCGATGTTTTCAAAACATCGATGTATTTATGTCGATGATCTATGTTTTTTACATCGATGGAAATCAAACGATAATTTTGCTACATCGATGATTCTCCCCGACATCGATGTTTTTAAATATTTACAGTATTTTTTGTGCATTTATTTTGTTAAATTAATCATGAATTGACATACTGAGTTCGACATCAATTAGGAACAGAACCTTGTTTTCAATAAGAAATCAACATCATATACAAATGCAATATTTACGTTTTGTATCGATTAGTTAACACGTTCACTGCTAAGGACGCATATGTGAGCTTGGCACTGACCACTATGAGCTTCGCACGCCAACCCCCGTATTGGGAGTATTTTCAATACAAAATGCATTGCGTGCTTAGCACGCCAACCCCCGTATTGGGAGTATTTTCAATACACAGAGGGTTGCGTGCTTCGCAAGCCAATTTTAAGCCTAGTGCTATGGACGCACATGTACACCCGCTTTAAAATATATGTGATTATTACGTAGAAAGGTTCAAAAATAAAAAATAAAGTAATTTCTACTCATTTAGGCCATAAATGTAAACAATAAAATAAAAGGTCAGCTCCTAGTATAGGAAATACGAAATTTGCGTAGCAGTGAAAGTGTTAACCCTGTTACTTTGATTGTTGTTGTTTCTTTCACCTCAGGAATTATTGTCTAAGCCTAAGTAAAGTTTTAACAAAAATTTTATAAATAAATATCAAGCAACTAACTCTGTTTCAGAAATTTATAAAGTATTTAGGTAATGTTATTCGGAAGGCGTATGTCTTATTACTCAAAACTAAGAAGCAATAGAAATCAACATTCTTTTAACTAAAAAAAGGTTAAAAGGTTTTCTGAAGCGATGACTTTTTAAAAATACATCGATGTTTTCAGGTCGATATAATTTTCACATCGATGGTTACTGCCGATTGGTTTCTATCAATGCTGATCAATAATACATATTTTTTTCGGATATCAAGTCAGGGATTACTAGATTACCTTTTGCCATTGTCTTAGCGTCTGGAACTGTATACTGTACATCTGCGAGAGTTTGTGTTGGTTGTTCTAATTTAGTGAAACAAAGTGAAATGACTTATAAAATAAGGTTATTCATCTGGTTTTATATATAAGGTAATTTATCTGTTTTTGCTAACTATGAGTACAAAACTAAAATTTTATTTAAAAAATCTACTTACTTTTCTTCATCACTTCCAAACAAAATTACATTGATTCGTTTTAATTTGTATGTTTGAAAACTTCTAGTTTATGTTTTTGAAAATATTTTGTAATGCTTCCCATTTCAAAGCTTTGAAACAAATGAACTTGCTTGTCCCTTACATTCGTCTTTATTGATTGACGAATTGAACAAGCCAGTGCAAGTATTAAAATTGTGAAAATAAGTTTGTATATAAGGGCCCGTGGTGTAATGTCGTTCTGTTTGTTAAAAACTAAGCAACAAATCTATCTTATGTGGATTATTGCATTCATGGAAAGTCAAAATTAAAGTCACGATTGCTAATGAGGTCCACTGTTGCAGACCCCCAATTATTTTTCGCTGGCATTTACTAATTGCAGGTCGATATAGACCACTTTGGATAACATGGTTGTAGACGAAAGATAAATGTTCATATTTGTTTGTGGTAGCCTAATTTGATTGTTTTAAACATGTATTACCTAGTTAGATTCTATCAGACAATCCTTGTTTTATCGTCATTCGTGGGAAGTATCAAAGTTTACATTCGGATTCAGCACCTCAAAAAAACATATTGAAAGAGTGAAAAAAAATCTGCTTTATGTTTGCCTGGAAAACCCCCATTTGACTTTACTGCAGCCGCATCCTAAGATTCATAATAAAATACATTTATAAAAATAACATATCGGTAACATGATATCATACAATGTAAATACAACATTCATCTATAAATTCTTTCATTCGAATTTGGTAATTTTGTGTTTGTCTTTAATTAATTAATAATTAAATAAATTACAATGTAATTAACAGTGGCGATAATAATAATTGGATGTTTGCGTAATCTATTCTAATATTATAAAGGGGTAGATTTAGTTTGTTTCATTGTATGTAGGGGGTAATCTCTGGAACTATTGAACCGATTGAAAAAAATAGTTTTTTTTTTATAAAAAGGTACACACTTTCCTTAAGTAACATGGGCTAGAATAAATTGTGATTTAAAGGTTGAAACAACCAACAAAACAATAAATATGAATTTTTATACTTTCCTTAAAGCTAGAGAGCTGCATTTAGTATATTTACTTCTTACAAGATACCTAGGAAAATTAAGCTAAATTTGCGTTTTGCCACGTGCTGCAAGGGGTGAAAATGTAGTAATAACCCTTACAAAAAATGTTGATTGTTATACTTTCCTTAAAGCTTGAGAATAAACCCGTAATTAATTATGTAATTTAAAAAGCAGAAACCACTATGTTACATCCTGATTAAAAATAAATAAGACATACAATTTAATAGTAGGGAATATTTATATAAAATAACCTGTTTGCATTTGCTTCGACGCGAGTCACCGCGGGGGCTGGCGAGCGACGCTAGCAGGGTGTGGAGCCTTCTAGTATCAAAAAAAATGAATTTCCATTCGTTGTGATCACTTGGCAAAGATAGAAGTTGGTAATGATAGGAAAACATACAATGATTAGCAGGTTTATTTCTATCAGTGGACAGAGATTCTTTCCTTTGCAAATTGTCTAACAAACAGTTTACTCTTCTCCTAAATATACAAATCCGTTTGTATTAGACTTATATTTATTCTGTCACCTCATCTTTCTCACAAATTGCATTGTAACGTTTTTCCTGGAAAACCATTGTACCAATTTGCGTTACGTTTTTTCCTGTCTGTATGTAAAATATCCGGGGAAGGTATTCAAATTCTATTTGAACACAAACATTTTCGAATTAGGTGAAGTAGTTTATAAATTATTGTTATTCTTTTTGTGCTGGTTCAAAGCGACTTTCCTTAAATTGTTTTATGTATTTTACTTAGTTCCTCATAACTAAAAATGATAACTTATTTCTATTCTACGACAGAATCAGTATTATGTCAACCGTATTTTCTATATAATATTTTTGAAGACGGCACAAGTTTTTTCGTTATTAAAATGTTTGTGCTGTTTAATAAACTTGAAAAACAAACTGTTTGTCGGTTGCAATCTCGTTCCGTTCAATTTAGAGCAGAAGCGGAATTGAAACACGGAATGTGATTAAACACATCGAATATGAAACTCTAAAATTTAAACTTTCCTTTAGTATTAACTGATTATTGACACTATTAAAGAAAGCAATGAATTATTGCAATTATTATTAATACACGAACACGGATTTTCTCCCTTCTGTGTTTACATTCTGTATCTGTTCGATATTCAACGGAACGCGACAGAAGTCCAATAATTGAATATGCCAGATTAAAAATACAAACAACCCCATTAACGAATCATACTTGTGTTTCCTTTAATTATAGATTGATTCGCGTAATACTTAAACTTTCAACGTCTAATTATTCACTAGGAGGTCCGGTCTTTAATTGTGTTTCCTTTAATTATAGATTGAATCACCTAATACTTAAACTTTCAACGTCTAATACTTAGAAAATATAAATAGTGTGTTATTATTCACTAGGAGATCCGGTCCTTAATTGT